>PVHP010021184.1:0-29673 GCA_004024765.1 Zapus hudsonius
ATTTATCACTAAGAAACAGGATTATTTATTCTGGGAAGAATCTGACTAGCACAAAATGTCTGTCACCATCATTGTTGCTGTGGCCTTGGCTCCTTGAGAACACACTGAACCATAGCTCCTATGGAAAACAGAGGCAAGTGTAAATTCTGATTTCAGATCACATAGGTTTCAATCCTCCCTGCACCAAATACAAGTTATAGAACTGTGGACAATTCACTTGACCCTAAGCCCTCCTCAAATACCAAGATTTGGAAATTGCTTCTTATTTATACAGAATGATATATAAACTTAAGAGTTGAATAAACATGTGAATAAACTATATATATAGTGTTTCTACCAACTCTGCAAGTGTGGTCCCAAACTTGTGCTTTTCTCTCCGCATCTTGAAACCCAGAGCACTACAGGTTTTGAGGTCCAAACTCTTGCATGGATATCCCTCTGGCTTGCTGAGAAATCTGGGAATGTTACTTAATCTCACTGCATTTCTGATTTCTCGCCTGTAAAGTGAAGATGCTAATCTCTACCCCATGGGCCATTGCCACCAGGAGAATCCAGGCAGCACACAGAAAGCGGGAGCACCTTGTGGATACAAAGGTTAAGAGTGCTTGGTGTTTAAGCATAAGGGCCTCTTAGGCCAGAAACTGCTAAGTTTGACTCGCCACATGAAATATTGGGCATAGTCATGCACATCTGTAACCCCAATCCACAGTGGGTCGAGACAAGAAGACTGGGACTGGCTGAGGGAGAGCAGCTCAGGGTTTATAGAGAGACCCCCACCTCATGGAATGAAATCCACAGATGAGTCATAAGAGAGTACCTGACATTCTCTGGCCACCCCACATTGTGCATGGGGCATGCACGTCTGCACACATATGTGCATACAACACACATCACACACACACACACACACACACACACACACACACGTGCTTAAAAATAAATAAATAGGCTTTCTTCCCTGTTCAGGGGACACAAACAGAAAATGTCCTATTAAGTGTGGAAGCATGAGACAAATTAATTCTCTAAGCACAGTCTAGAGCATAGAACAGCCCAGTGAAGACCAGCTAGATCTGAGCAAGAACCAACACAGCAATTCTGAAGACATCAGATCCCCAAGGACATGGGCACCTGTCAATCGGAGCCGATCCTAGGGATGCCTGGCATGCATGAGCTGCAAAAGGAATTATAAACCCCAGTTCATAAAGCATGAACTCAGGTTTCTACCTCTCAGGCTCTGCTAGGAAAACCCTGGGCCCTTCAGAGCTTTTGCAGAAAGTATCAACCCTCAGCCCTAGATGATTGGTAACATCTTTTCTCTGAAAAATGACAGCACCCCAGGAGAGCAATGTGGACAGAGGAAACCTGGCTAAGTCCTTTGTAGCTACCCTTCTGCTCTGCCCCTCCTCCCTCCTGCCCATGTGCCAGGATGAGTCAGACACACCCACGTGGACCATATTCTGGACTTAGCTCACTGGCCCAGTTTGGTGGCTTCTGCTGAGGGACCAGAGCCCATGTCAGACAAGCAGTATGTCTTTGCTACCAAACCCAGTCCGTTCTACCTCTACAGTTCTGTTCCTGCAACAAAGGTGACATGCCCTGCTACTGCTCTGACAAGGACATGCAGACTAAGAACCTTTGCCCACTCTCTGGCATCTCCCCAGTGTCTATGCCTGGCTGTTCATGCTATGGCAGCCTCCAGTACCAGGGACAACCTGCTGCCAGGGTCATGTGACCTAGGTTGGTCCAATGAAAATAAACCCTAAGACTTTTGTTGAGTAGGTGAACAACAAAGTGTTCTCTGAAGGTCTTAAAGGTAAGGGTGCTGCCATGAGCCCTTTCACTACCATGAATAGAACCAGCCTAAGTCCCTGACGATAGCAGATACCCTTGACTGAACCTAAGCTGAGGTCCATTCCCTGCATTGTGGTGATGGAAATCCACCTCCTTTAAGCCCAGAATCAGTTGGGATTCCTGTGATAGGAACCAAATGGCATGAAACACCGACCATTTACTGCTATGGACACCCCACCAAAACACACCTTTCCACCCACCTCTCAGTTCTCCATCCGAGCTGTGAAATCTAAACCCAAGAGTATTTGGGAGGCTATACCTTTCCGTTTTCTTTCCTGATGATCTCTGGACCTATTATTGCAGTCTGCTTTCCCCATCTGTTGATACCATTCCTTAAATTCTATCCTTGGTGAAGATTTCCCCAGCTTCCTCCTGGAAGGAGGTCATTACCCATTGCAGAAGCCCCATGCTTGTTCCTTCTCTCCTGCATGATCAAAGTTGCCCTGCAATGATTGCCTGCAGCCACTGCCCTTCACCTGAGCATGAACTCTACTCTTCTCTATATTCCTAGCACTTCACACACCAAGAAAAAGAAGTACCCAACAGACATGTGCAGCACTGGACATGTGGAAGCTCACACTAAGTCAGCCTAGACCATGAGCTGCAATGACTTACGGAGGAGGATATCCAACTGATCAGGGATGGGGAGGGGGGGAATTGGGGAATTCGGGATAACAACGCATGGTTTGCCCACTAAATAATGTAACTCATTATGGACAATAAATATATTAAAAAAAGTCTCTCTCTCACACACATACTCTCTTTCTCTCTCTGTTCCCCCTCTCTCTCCTCTCTCTCTTTATCTCTCTCCCTCTCTCTTCCCTCTGTCATTCTCTCTTTCACTCTTGTTCTCACTTTTTCTCTTCCAGGCTAGCTAACATGGAACCTCAGAAGGGTACTGAGAGATGATACAATTAAATCTACATCATAAACCTCCTTTCAAGCACATCAGACTCAAACAAAGCACTCCAGCCACCCAGCATGAGCTGCTGTGCTACTTGTATCAAATCCACCCTCTGTCTGCGCATCTTTCTCTCACTCAGCAACACCCACTTGTAGCTCTACCACCTACCACCTGAGCATCCTGGTGAAGTCATCTCAATGTTCCTGGTCCTCATCTCTGCACTGAAGCAGGTACACTAGTGATGTTCTTGGGCCCCGACCCTCTGAGGTGCCATGAGTCATACAGGAGAATGAGATGTCCTCTCCCCAAAAACCTCCTTCAGAGAAATCCCAGATTCTAACACCAAATAAGAGTTAATGCCTCTTCCTTATTCCCTGAGCAGAAAGATACATTTTAACTCAAGGAGGTACCAAGGACAGAGAGACTTAGCAGGCTTCCCTTCCTTCTTAAGACATAAGACCTGAGATGGCAGCATTTGCCAACTGCCTCATTACACCCCAAATCTAAATCTGGAAGCTCAAAGCCATGAGTGCCTGTTGTGGGAGAATGTTCGTGACGCATCTTTAAGTGAAAAACCAGGCTAGTGTGACAGCTTCCAAGATGTGATTTCAGTGCCTGGCAAAGAGTGGGTGCTCAATTAGTACTTGTTAAATGAGTGAATGAACTTCTTAAAAAACAAAATAACATATCCAGGGTTGCAGATGCTTAGACATTATGCTGGAAAGATAGATAACCAGACACCCCCTCACTGATTATCTCCAGAGAGAGGATTTACAGGTGACTTTTTATTCCTAGTTTTTTTTGAGGGGGAATTGATATTTCTTAAATGTTCTACAAAATGCATGTCATTGTTGTGTCACAAGAAAACCAAGCCATTTTTATAAGAATTGATATGTTGGAAAAATAGCAATAAACACACACACACACACACACACACACACACACACACACACACACACACACAAAGAAAAAAGGTAACTGGTATCCACATTCCATGCACAAGGCAACCTTCTTGCTTCCCACTCACCCACCTCTTCTTGGAGAAAGCTGGCCTGCCTTCTCCTTTCTTTGTAGATCTTAGAAATCTTGGGAGTGAATGGTAGCTTTTAAATGTTTCCTTTGTCAGAATCAGAACCCAGTATAGAGGCAGCCCATTCTTTACCCTCAGAGAATCTCAGGCAGAAAACTTGTCTGTCCACTCCTGCCTTTTCCTCTAACCAGAACTGGCCCTTCAGCCCTAGAAAAGAACATAGTCAGGAAACAGAGAATCAATCCCATGGGGCATCTATCCCCACATCAAATTGGCTCACCTACAAGTTAGGGAAATAATGTTGAAGAAACAAACCACATACTCTGGAAGATTTTTCTGAACTTTAATATTTTATCACATCAATACATCTTTCTCTTTCTACATCTCTCAGCCTCCCTTTCATGCTTCTAGACCAACCAAAGCCAGAACCTAATGTTCCAGACTTTGACCAACTCAGTCAACATCTGTTTAGTGCAGCTCAGATCAAGGCAGGACAGGGGGCCATCCAACATGGGGGAAGGTGCTCAGATGGACATCCCTTAGAGGATGAGGCCAGAACTTCAAGTGATAATCATCCCTCTAATGATAACAGGTGGGGATGAACAGTGAACAGAGGGCAGTCCCCTGATCAAGCCACTGGCTACAGAATTCTGAGCCAGCAAACTCAGAAGCAGGTTGACCTGATGGTTCTTTCAAGAGAGACTCCTCGGAGTACAGAGGAGTAGTTGTCACTTGAGAAGCCCTTGTTCATTCCTATGGGTCTCTGTGGCCCAGAACAAGCTCTACATAAGCCTCTTGTCTCTCACCCAACAGACGAGGTTTAGGCACTCCAGGCACAGTCATCTCAGCAGGCTCACATCTAAGAACCATGTCATCTCTTAGCTGAAAACCAAGAGACCTGAGGCCCTGATTCCAGAAAGTTCTGCCATACTCAGCTATTTCCCCTCTGAAAGGCACAAGACCTCTCAAAACCTAGCTTACTTCCATTGCAACCAGAGGGCAAGGATTCCTATTTTTTCTGGTTGTTGAAGTGGTTTAGTGAGACAATTTTGCTAAAGCAACTCACTAGTTGGCATTCAAGCTCTCTATATGTAGCCAAGGTCTTCAGCTCTTTTTTCTCTGGAATTTTTTGGGGGTAGGGGAGAGGAGGGTTTTTGTTTGGTTGGTTGTTGTTTAGTTGGATTTTTTGATACTGGATCTTTTTATGACCTCAAACTCATTTTATCCCAGACAGGCCTCAGAACCTCCAATTCTTCTACTTCCTCCTTAGTGCTGGTATTATAGGTATGTGCTGCCATGCCCAGAATATATATATATACCATCTTAAATTACAAACTTGAATAACAAATAGTATAACAAACTTGAATAACAAATAGATAGTTTGAATGACAAACTATCATGTCCAACATATCTATATGTATTGTAGAGTGGTAACAGCTGCCTAATGAACATCAGAATTCTCTCAGTTATCTTGGGCAAGAACACCTATTATCCCGACCCTTGGAGTTTTCCAGCATTACATACAGCCACCCTGCTGTACAGTAGATCTCTTCAATTTACTCCTCCTATCCAACCCTAATTCTGGATGCTTTGCCCAGCATCTCCTCAACACTCCCTGTCTCAGCTTCTTGGATTATTTTTTTCTCAAAATTACCTTCAACCCTAGCTTCAGCTCTCAGCATAAATGCAGATTTCTCAGTACCTTTCTCCCCTGCTGGGGTGCCATGTAAGAAGGAGAGTCAGAGGTGGCTGTTTTAGTACCACCTAGGGTACCTCTCCATGCTTCAGTTTCCTTTAGCCAAGCAGCCATAATGACAGCACCTCATCCAGGATTTACTGTAAGGGTTAAATGAGGTGATACATGGGAAACCCCTAAACAAGGCCTGTCTATAGGAGGTGCTTGGCACATTTTAGCTATCATCTCCCTCAGCCTCATCAGGCTAAATGAGATCCATAATTTTCAGGGCCCCCAGTACTTTTCCTTCAGAACACTCATCATAATGTGTAATTGTATCCTTGTGTTGTCTACTTACTGTTCCAACCAAGCTTAAACTCTATGAGGGCTAAGCCAAATGTCTCTCACAATTGTGGCTGTAATCCCAGACTGGGTACTAGGCTTGAATCTAGTAAGTGTTTAATAAATTTCTGTTGGATGAATAAATGAATGAGAAAATGAATAGAATATTAGCATTGGCACAGATAATCACCATGGTCCTTTCCAGCTCCGAGAGGCTCCAACTATTCTCTATTTTTGACAGCTTTGGAAGAAAAAGCTTAAAATGAGCCCCAGAGAAGCTGTTTTACTGATCCCCGGGGGAAACCCCACGATGGCTGCTGCTGACAGGCTTCTCAACACTCAAGTTTTAGCAAGATTTACTCTGCTGTTTTTTAAGCCCGAGAAGAAAGCCTACTGGGTTTCTAGGATGGGATCATCCACCCCTCCCTCAGAGCTGCTGAGAAACAGGGCACTAGAGTGAGCAGGAGGACAGCAAGTGACAATGAGTTCTGAGCCAAAGAGACCAAACCTCGCAGAGCAACAAGTGGCCACAGCATATGGCTTCCTCACCCTCCTTACCCTTGCTTTAGAGAGAGAAGACCTCACACATGTCTGGAACCTAAAGGGCTCAGACTGACCTAGAAATCACAACCTCCCTATGCCTTGGACAATGCCTGCTTTGCATGCAGATTCCTGGGCTACTCTCTCCAGAAATACTTAGTTCAATCTGCAGGTAGGGTCAAAGGGCATGCACTGGTCAAAAGTCTGAAAGCTGTTCTTCTTAAACTGATCATTGGCACCGTGTAACCATTTACCTACACACTCCTTACTCCACTTCAGAGATAAGAAGCTAATACAGCCTCCTACCACCTGCTTTGCAGGAGGGGATTTGCTAAACCACTGGTTTGAAAACCTGGAGAACTTTGAATATATTGATGCCCTGGTCTTGCTCACAAAACCTGGGGGCTGTGCACCAATGAAACTAATGCAGCTCAGCTTGGGGGCTATGACTTGGTATGAAGGTTGCACTTGGAATTTTAATATGAAGACCCTATGAGGCAGCAAAGTTTGAGAATGACAGCTAGAAGTTACTCTCACCACCCAACTCCACAGAGTCATAATCACCTGCTCCCAATCGGGCCTCGGCTGCTGTGGGTTCAGAAGTAAGTATATGCTGCAAGATCTGAGATTTTGGGGGGCCTGAGACCACCTTACAATCCCCTTATCTTTATTTCCTACAATTTATAGTCAACTTGCTAAGCAAGGACTTGTGTTCTCAGAATGTAGGCAAAAGAAATGTAGTCCCTAAGTCATCTTTACCAAAGTTCATCTCAGCTCCACCGTTTAGCAGCTCTTCAACCTCAGACAAGTCGATGAATGTGGTGGTTTGTGTCAGATGTCCCCCACAGACTTGCATGTTTTAAATACTTGATCCTCAGCTAGTGGTAGTTTGGAAGGTTGAGCCTTGCTGGAGGAAGTGTGTTGCTGGGGGCAGGCTTAGGGGGCTACAGCCAGCTCCCCATGCTAGAGCTCAGCTCACTCTTGCTGCCTTTTGCCAGCTGCTGTGGTAAGATGTGATATCCAGCCTCTGTTCTACCATCCTTTCCCTGTCATTAGGAAGCTTCCTCTCAAAACTGTACACCAAAATAAACTCTTTCCGCCAGGCGACTGTTTTAGGTCAGGTGTTTTTACCCAATAGTGCAAAGGTAACTACAACAATGAGCCTCTCTTAGTCCCATTTTCCTATGTGTCTGATGGAAGTAACATTACCTAACACTTATTCCCTGAATCCTCTCAACCCTATGTGCAAAGCACTTAATGCAGCTGCTGGAACAGACTAGAACCCAATCCATCTCAGCCAATGATAAAACACTTTTGTGTTTTTTAGGTGCCAGTTTATTCTTATTGGTTTTTTCCCTCTAAAGTGTCTTGACCCTTTGGAGGCTATTCTGCAAAGCTGAGATATTTTGAATTCTTCTAGCATCTTTGACCTTGAACTTTCAACATCTCTGAGCCTCAGTTTTATCATCCCTAAAGTGGAATTACAGAAGTGCCTACACCCATGTTTTCTTAAAGAAGTGATGAGCTAACTCTTACAGAGTTCTGAGCACAGGCCTGGGACACCATCTCTCCATAAGCCAAAGGTGATGAAATGGTGGGAAACAATGATTCTACCCTTGAAGGAAGTTCTGTAGGGAGCTGGTAACCAAGGATGCCTCTTTAGGGCACTTGGGTAGCTGATAATTTTAAACCAGCAGGCAGAGGAAAAGGCAGTCCTAGCAGCCCTCCACCCTCCTAGGATAATCCTAAAGAATGCTGACTCCAGTTTAGGGCCCCTCTCACTGCTTCCCATCTTCCTCACTCCATTTAGCTCTGGCAATCCAATTCCCTTTCCTCCACCCGGAAATCGATGTTTAATTAACACATTATTGGAAAAATAAACACAGTCTTCAATGGGACTGCAAGAAAGCTAATGCAGCTCAGCTTGGAGGCTGTGGACCAACCCCTGTCAGAAACCCACTCCTCGTCCCTCCCTCTCAGCCAAGAAAAAGTTCCCTTTCTTCCTAGATCCCTCCAGCCTGGCAGACCCAGCCTCTTCCTTCTCCACTGGTTTCTTCCTGCCTCTGGGCAGCAGCAACCTCCTGTCCCTTCATGCCTTTGCCTTATGATGATACAGAAGGATGGAGGAGGAACTTGTCAGTGTGTAGATTACTGTTCCATGGGAAAAAGGGAATGGCAGGACACCCCATTTAGTTACAACATCAATGGTCCCATTTCCTCCTTTCTTCTAGACCGGAATCAGCACTCATCCAAGTCCAAAGTCAGCAGCTCTTTTGCCCTGGCTGGGGGAAGGTAGGGAGACCAGGGGTGGTTCACCAGAGTGAGGTACTTTCCAGCCCCAAAGAGCTGGTATGAAGACTTCCCTTAGGGATTGTTTCTTTTATAGGACCTGGTACAAATCCTGTGAAACCCTCACCCATGTCTCCATAAGGAGGGCATGGCAAAGTCTATGGGTTCAGACCTGAGCTTGTATCCAAGCTCTGTTATTTCTCACCAGGAAATTCTAAAGATGCTAGTTATCCATGCTGACCACTGACTCCTTCATCAAATGAAGATACTGCCCTCTAAACAAATCAGCAGAGGATGATGCTCTGTGACCAGCAAATGTTCCAGCACAGTCTCACAGTGGGGACCAGACCTTCTGCCAGGGTAATTGAGGACACAGCCCACCAGGCCCCAGACCACAGAGTAAAGCAGAAATAAGTTTTAGGTTCTCTATCTTCTGCCATTCCAAACCCCCTAAACTCCCTCCTCAGACAAGTACCTGAAGTCAGGAAGGTAACTGAGACAGGGGAAAGCCTGAGCTCCCTTCAGCAAGCCCTGGTGAGCTTGGATGTGTGGCAAATGGGCCAGCACTCGGAACCAACCTTCAAATTGAAGAGAGCCAAGAACAGACCCACAAAGGACATGTGGCATGGTAGTTAAGGTCATGACCTTCAAAGCCAGACCTACTACTCCCTACCTACATGACCTTGGACATGCTAATTGATCTCCTTTAGCCTCAGTTACATTTTTAGTATGACAGAGATGATAACTGTTCTCCCCCATAGGGTGATAGAGGGTTGAGTGAAGTAACATGAGTCAAAGACTAAGCACAGTACTTGGTATCTGATCAGGAGTCATTAGCTATAATGAAAATGACTGGGATAGTGGGAGGAGTCACAGTAGTAGAAGGACTTCATAGGTCTTAACACTTTAGAAACTGAGGGCAATAGGAAGTATCACTAGGGAATGGCTCTCCTCTTAGCCACCTTCTTAACCCGAAATTGTATTTCTGTCTCTAGCATCCCCCTTCCTCCTTCTGTCCCATTAAGAGAAAGTGGGTGATGTCATTTCAAAGAAGGATGACCATACATTTTATCATCCAAATCAGGACACTGTGGAGACTTAAAAATTACACTAGGACATAGTCCTAAACAGGAGCTGTCTACAAACCAGGGCATCTGATTACACCATCTCAAGGTCATGCAGAAATGACTGTATACCCTTCTTCAAGGTCTTGGCCAAAGGTAAGCTTTGCCTGATTCCTGGACTCCCTTTTGTTCTGTTCCCCCAACCAACCAACAAGCAGACAACAAACAAACAAATGGCTAGAACCTCTAGCCTCCATTCAAGGTCAAATCCAACTCTAGGGTGGGGCAGAGACTTGTAAGAGACATTCACACACATTTGATAATTTCATTCTTTCCAACCAGTCTCTGGAACAGAAATTAACCACACTAGGGGACAATGTCTAGGTCCACTGTGTCCCTCTTTTAGAAGTATAGGTTCAGCTAGCCTTGGAGAACCCACCAGCTCTCAGACTAGTGGAACACAGATACCAGCTGTTTGGATCATGGAACCCCCAAAACATGTAGCAGGAGACTTGGTGGGCAGGGTGAAATGGTATTAAGAACTTTGGGCTACCTGAAAATCACAACACACACACACACACACACACACACACACACACACACACACACACACCAGTGTCTGTTTTCCAACATTTTCAGAGGATGATGTTAACCAGTATTCAGTGGCTCTGGTAACCTGAAGATATAGCCCACCAGGAGCCTTCTAATCTTAAAAACCCAAAATTTCTTCCAGAATCCCTCTAGCTCTTCAGGTGTTGCGCCTGCTTTCCTGAGAGGCACCCCTGCCACACTACCTCAACAAGATCTCACTTCCCTCTGAATAAAGAAGGGGGACAACCAGCAGTAACCTTGGGCAGCCAGCAAAGCAGCAGCCTTAACACCTAGATCCCAGCTTTATCTGCATCAGACATCACACATAACTTTTCACAAGCCATTTCATCTCTGGGCCTCTGTTTCCTCTTCTGTATTTGAGAGCACAGAATGAGAAGGTGGCTCACTTCCCTTTCACCTCTAAGAGCTTGAAGTCATGAGTTTCAGCTCTGGAATAAGGCTCAAAATCTTGATCTGTCATTTTTTCTGGTCATTTTATTAAAGTCCCAACCTCCTCATCTGTCATCAAAGCAAGTAATACTACTATACAAGTTTGAGGTTTTTGGAAAATTAAATGAGATATTGCATATAGAAATCTTGGTATTGAACTTGGTAGACAATAAGTACCACACTTCTACCCTTATGAGGATAAGGGCAGTGTTTAGTAATATTTAAAGGTACCATCATGGGAGGTGCAGAGATCTAAGCCAGGGTAAGAAAAGATTTTTCTACTGAACTCAGAAAGCTTAGCACCAACTCCTCCAGAAGATCTAGACTTTCAGGCAGGGCTGAGGCAGCAAGAAGCAAAGTGCAACCTTCCCAACAAAAACAAGATGCTAGAGCAAATAAAAACAAGCCTCCAACCCCAGCTCCATGTGGTGCTTTCCTCCAATCAGCAAGCATTTATGGAGTACTCTTTATGTGACAAGAACTGTCCTCAGCACCAAGAGCATTGCAACAGACAAAACAAAGTTCCTGACCTCACAGAGCTTGTATTATAGAGGCAAAAATAGACAAGATCTATCAATATATAACACAATATTCAGTAGTGATTGACCCATTAAAAGTAAGGAGTAATGGTTAGGAAATAGCCATAATATTGGAGTGAGGGGACTATCTTAGAAAGCAGGTCAGGAAACACCTGTGGGGGTGTGACATCATTCAGGCCATGACCTGCAGGAAGAGACTGGGTGTTGGCCCCATGAACACATGGCTTCTGTCCCAAGGCCAAAAGCACAGCCACCTGCGGCTGGCCCAGAACTTGCTTCATCTGGCCCCTGGGTCAGAGTTGCAGCCTGATGGCTTTTCCCCAGCAAATGTATACTGTAGGGACATGGGGCCCAATCACAGCAGGAACAAACCTGGCTGTGCGTTTCTAGGCACTGTATGTGGCCCCTTGTGCAAGTGTCGCATTCCACCCTTGAGGGGTCAAATAAAGAGAACACAGGCCAGCAATCCCAAAAGCAAGCACTCTTCTGAGTTTAGTACAATAATTCACCTCTGAGGCATCCAACTCCCCAACTCTCCCCTTTCTCCAGTGATGACGTAACCTTTTCTCCCTTATTCCTCAAGGTCAGCTCCAGGAAGGGAGAGGAACACAGGACAGATAGAACAATCAACATTCTACTCTGAGGATTTTTTATGCAAAAATATTTCCCAATTTCACTTCTAATAAAGAGGGACACACCTCCAGCTGAAGGAGAAGGGAAAATGGCGTCTGGTAGTTAATGCAGCCAGAGCCCAGGAGAACACAGGAGCTCTGGCTGCTCTGACGGCCAAGGGCAATTTCAGCTTCTGCAGGGCTGCAGCCTCCAACAAGGCCGTAGAGCCCAAGAGGTGGCTGATGTCTGCTGGGAGAGCAGGGCCTTCCTCTGAGCTTAGCCCAGGGCTCTGGGGAGGTGGCAGGGAAAACCCTTAATTTCACCTACCTTTTCCCTTCTCCCCCTTCAGCCTGCATCCAGCCACCCACCATCCATGAGCACAACCACCCACGGGCTTGCTGGGTGGATTGGGAATCTCATTTGAAGCATCCTGCTAGAGATGCAGCATCACCTCCCTCCCTCCCATTTTCTGCTATCTTGAAGACTCTATTCCCCTCTTTCCCCCACTAAGTGTCCCTACATTTTTCCTTTCTGCCCCTGTACTACCCCACCTTCCTGGTAGGTACATAACCTACACACACAGACACAAAAAGGCAGGCAGCCTCCTGCCTGAACAGCACACACAGGACTGACAATCCCATGTTGTCTGATTGGAGGCATGCGGCTACTGGGCAAAACACAAACACACTTCCAGCCCCCTGCCCAACCCAAAGTCCACATAAAGGCCACCAAGAATCTCAAGATCCATCATCATCCATATAAGTGGAGAGCTGGGGAGGACAAAGACATTGCTCCATCCTCCCAACAAACCATGACAAGTCTCAGGAATATTCTGCAATGCCCTCTGGCTTGACACAGCCCACTGATCGGGGCTGTGTGTGTTGGCGTGTGTCAGAGCTTGTACCCATGTGCATGGGGGCGGGGGCTGTGTCTGCTCTCCAAGCATCAAACATCCCCAGAGCTAACTCACTCCAGACTCTGCCTTCCCCTGTAACCCTCCTCCAGTGTGCCGCAAACATAGATTTCATGGATGGTTAAATTGGATCATTATCACCGGGTGCTTATTTGACCAAAAAAAAAAAATTAATGTCGTCTACCCCCATTCCAATCCCCTCTCTTCATGGTGGCCCCTCCCCCAAGGGCTCTCCAACATACTAATCCCATGAACTGCGACACACCACAGTTTCAGAAAAGAATAATGGCGAGAGGAAAGAAGGAGAGAGCGGTTGCAAGGAGAAGAGGAGACTACAGAGTTGCTGTATTCCCCGTATGAAGATGGGTGAGAGGAGCCATGGTGGAGACGGAGGTGGGGAAAGAGACAAGGAAGAACAAAATCAGCTGAACACAATCAAGCCCTTGGTCACTGGTGTATGTGAGAAAATGTGTGTGCAAAAGCTTGTGCCACTGCGTGTTTGGATGTGCCGACTTAGCCCTCCTATCAGAAGGCTGCATCCGTGTGGCATGTAGGAAAGGCCATCGCACCACTGTTGTGTTGCGAAGAAAAAAAAAGCCGCATAGCCATCAGAATCAGAATATTTTTTTTTTCATGGAAACAGAAAGGGTTGGAGGAAAGGGGGGAGGGGGTATATAGGGTAAAGGGGATAAAGCTTGGAAATAGAAGGCAAGACCATGGCAGAATTGAGGGAGGATGGAGTGGGAAATTGGTGGTGGGGTGGACAAAATTGCACGCACACAGAGACACAAACACAATACCCAAATGCCAACCCCACCGCTGCACAGCTCATCCAGGAATGACAACCCGGCCCCCATCTCTCCGCTGCCTCTCCGAGCCCCCAAAGCTGGGGCCGATGGATTTCTGTATCTCAGTTTTCCAGCAGTGGGCTAATTACAAACAAGCCCCCTCACCAAATTAACCCCTCCCCTCCCTCCCTCCCTCTTTCTCTCTCTCCCCCTTTTTTCTCTAAAAGGCCAATTGAAGAATAATGTGTTTTTAGAGATAATGGATTTTTTTTTTCAAGGATCGAGAGAAAGGGGGTGCAGGACAGAAATTCTGCAATCCAGTGACTTCCAACCTCACCTCCGTGTCCCCTCACGTCCCCATTCGTTGGAGCATCACATCTAATAGTCTCCAACCATCCCCTTATACCCCACCACCCAAAAGAAAAGACCTTCCTACCATGCACATCGACAAACACACCAACCGCCACCCAATCTCAGTAGCCGATCTCCAAACCCCAAGCATCAATCCACCTCGATACATCCTTTCCTTATATAAGCCGCAATCATCAACATAGGAGAAACGCAGCATTAAAAAGAAACCAACAAAACAGAGGCCAGACCCCGATCAGTTCCCCAAGAATTAATAATAGGGAGCTGCCAGAGAAGGAAAGACGTAGTTGTCTCTCAAAATTCAGAGTCCCTTTGATTCCTGGTTCCCCTTCTTAAGAAGCAATTTTCCTAAATTATAATTTCACTAAGAAAGGGCCAGAAAGCTCCAGAAAAGGGCATTTGCACAGTCCAGTTGTTCAAAGAAAATTGTTTTAACCCAGCCCCACGCTCACTTTAATAGCGAACTTCCAATGTCCAGCTTTTCCCCTCTCTTCCAAGAGGAAGACTGACTTGCAGGGTGAACCCAGGGCTGCAGAAAATGGGCCAACAGCCCTTAGTCCATTTTCCAACAACAATAACAACAACAAAATCAAACAATAGGAATATATCTGCACAACCAGTACTCATCTGAAATACCGTTTACCCCGATATGACTTAGGCAGATTAAGCCTGAAGATTAAGGGGGGAAAATACCAGCTTTGCTTGGTCTCTCTCCCCACTATCCTTCCGACACGTACCCAGCAGCCCTTAGGTAAACTTGCCCATCATAACCAGCGGGACCATTGTAACTCGAAAGGCGAACAGAAGCCCTTGAACGATGAAGGGAGGCTCTCTCTATCCAGAACAGTAAATTAAGAACAGGCCAGTTCTTCAGGCTCCCCTGACTAACCTCTGGGTGCCCCCAGATAGACTATCCCAGGAACCCAGTCAGCGAGCGCGCTGGGAGTTCAAATTTCCACTGGAACCTTCATCACAAAGACAAACCGTCATCTGACCCCCAAACTACACCGTCCTCCAGGTGTGACAAGGAGCACACTTTCTCACTCAGGACCATCCACCAGATCCAGAATTCAGAAAGAATTCAGAATGTTGGGATGTCTTGAGATGGCAAAAGAAACAATCTCTCCCCAAAGCGGGAAGAACCCGAGGAAGCAGGGAGAAATCAGCTCCTATTTTACCTGCTCTCTTCTGCAGTCCCACAGGGCTAACCACCACCCCCAAGTCTAGGCTAGCTCTCCATCTCTGACCTTTGCATTTTACAAATATATAAAAATAAATAGCCAAGGAAGAGGAAACCCACTTTACCTAAACCCAACAATAGTTCGCAATATAGATATATCATTTTTTGATGATATTTCTGATCCAAATTTAAAAGGAGAAACATTTAATAGATGAAGGGATAAATTTATTTTTTTAACAAGTAATCACAGGGTAAGTCACCTGCAAAGCAGCCCAGCCCTTAGGTTAGTATTACATCACTGGCCTAAGGAGGGATGGGGGCTGGGGGCTGATTTTTTTTTTCATTGTCATCAGGATGATGTTTCTAAAACAGTTAAGTTTTGTGGTTAAAAAAGAGAGAGGGAAACAGCTAAACTCTGGGCACAGCACAACACCTTGAAAAAACAATACATCGAACCAAGCTTTAAGGTCACTGAGAGCTTGCAAAACCCACAGTACTTACACAGAGTGGAAGTTTTCAGGCAAACCTGCTACTAAATCATTAATATAAACAAATGGAAGGCAGAGGAGGAAGATTCCCCTGTAACTAATCTAAACAGGAGTGTACACACACACACACACACACACACACACACACACTCCTTCACCTCTGAGTGAGCTACCTGCCCAAGATATCAGAGTCTAAGCTGAATTTTCACTCAAAGAATGACCTCTTCACACCTCCTCCAAAAAAATCACACACACACACACACACACACACACACACACACACACACACATATACAGTTCTTCAAGAGCTAGGGAAATCCCTCTCTCTCCATCTCATTTTGGGTTTCTGCGATCCTCAGAGTGTTTTCTCACTCTTTAAAATCAGCCTCTTCCCCAGAAAAAGAGAGAGGATAAATGGCTTAAAAATCTCAAAAATAAAAAAAGTATCTGCCCCCAAAGCAAAGTCATAGACAGCACATCATTCCAAGCAAATAAGAGAAAGCCTTAAAAAAAATCCAAATGAATAAAAGAAGAAGATGAAGGAAACAATACATTTAAAACATTCCCGGACTTTTTTCAACATCTGGGCAAAAGGACCCAACTTCCAGGAGAAACTGACGGAAAAGAATCACAGTTGAAAAGTCATTCCCATGGTCAGCCAAGGCTCACAGATCCGGTGTTTAAAAAAAGAAAAAGAAAGAAAGAAATCTAGGTTGGTCGTTCCCAGATGAAAACTTCTACCCTCTCAGGAGCAACCTCTTCCCAGAACAGACGGAGAAGGACCTGGAGTTGTTTCACACCCGCTGCCTGCTTTCCTTCCCCCCAAATCTTACCTTAGCACAGAAGAGTTGGAATCTGATCTGTCAGCTTGGTGTTTAATCAACTGAGTTTGCTGGGTGTATCCTCTTTGGGAAGATTCAAATTCCAGAATCTCTCTCTCTCTCTCTCTCTCTCTCTCTCTCTCTCTCTCTCTCTCTCTCTCTCTCTCTCTCTCTCTCTCTCTCTCTCTCGGAGGGAGTGGCAGGAAAGAAGGCAGGGGATGCTGGAGGTGCGAAAAGCAGGTCCTTGGTGGCTGGAGATGCTGGCGCTGTAGAGGGGAAGACACGCTGCCTCTCCCTCTCATTGAGTTGCATGCAAGAGATGTGTAGGGCTGAGCTCTGAGCCTGAGACTGCCGAGGAGCCCTGGAATTTCACGCACTCCAGAGCTGGCCCCTCCCTCTCCCACACAGACCCCGGCTTTTAAAGAGACAGCTAGGCTGCCAGGCTCAGGGCTTCACCTCCTCCCTGGCAGTTTTGCAAACAGCTGAGAAGAACGTAACAAGAAGGGGTAGTCTGCAACCCACTATGACTAAGAGGTGGGCTCCAGAGCGTCATTTTTCCCTCAACTCAGCCTGAGAGGAGAGCTCTTTCCTGAACTGGAGCAAAAATCCAAATAAAGATAAAATCCTCATTTACAGCCTCAGCCCACTGCCCTATCAAGCCGCATCTGCCTCGATGCACACTGAGGCAGAAGCTGCTAACCTACAAGTGTGCCTCAGTTTCTTTGTGTAGTGGTTCCTCCTTGCAAAATCAGGGCAATCTTGAACTCCTGGCAGAAGTCAGGGCTGTAACTGGGACACAAGTCTACTCCTTGAACAGGTGCTTACCTTTGAACACTCGCTTAGGTAGATGGGAAGGGGCTTGGGACATAGCAATGAAAGTGACAGGTAATTCTTGCACTCAAAGTTCCCTTACCTAAGAAGACAGACCCCCACAGCATGTCAACTCTATCCCAAAGGAGCTACATGCTAAAGGAAACAGAGACTGAACTCCAGAATTTGGTGGGTCAGGAGGAGGGATCTTGCATCCATAGCACAGGGTCCAGGCATTTCCACTATACTCCCCAGCCCTTGCAAATCCATCACCAGCTTTGATGAGCTCATCTCTGTGCATGCAAGCACTTGTCTCCCACCCACCCCAAGCCAAGTCTGAATAAGAGATGACAGTTGTTGGCACCAGATACAAAGGTTTTGTTCACTATCAGGCCCAAATGCCCACAGCAGGAAAACAGCCCCAATCCCCTTTTGTCTCCTGAATCCCCTTTCGTCTTACTTTTTCTTTTTCTTTTTTTCTTTCTTTCTTTCTTTTTTTTTTTTTTTTGAGGTAAGATCTCACTCTAGCCCAGGCTGACCTGGAATTCACTATGTAGTCTCAGGCTGGCCTTGAACTCATGACATTCCTTCTACCTCTGCCTTCTGAGTGTCATGATTAAAGACATGTGCCACCCTCGGCTCCCGTATCCCCTTACTAAGAGTGCATTAGCAAGGTCTTCTTTTTTGGGGCCAGCACCAATATCAGGAATGGCCACAAACACTGGGCACTTCTCACAGGCCAGCACATGGGTCATCTCTTTCAGTTCACTAAGGTTGATGCTCGCTGAAGTCCATCTTACAGTTGAGCAAATCACAGCTTTAGAGAGGTTCCCTCAGGTCACACAGCCAGAAATTGCTGACAATGAATTTAAACTCAGGTCAACTCAGCTCCAGAGACTGCCTGCTTAGCCATCGGGCTATATTGCCTCCCTCCAATAGTAAGGTTTATTTCTGCTCTTTGCTGGACATTCTCCCAGCACCCAGCAAGCAGTGGTAACATGTGTGTGCATCCCAGGCATTGTGCTCACAGCTGGGCTCATATAAAGCAAAGGAATCTAACAGTCAGAGAGCAACATAAAGGAAGTTCTATGGGACTGTCAATAAGCAGATGACGACTTTGATCTGGAGATTGGGTATATCAAGGCAAGCCTGGTAGATGAATGACATTGGGGCTGGGTTGAATGGACACAGACAAATCCCAGCATAGCTAATCTTCCTGGCAGTCCATTTTGCCTTTCAATGTTTTATTGTTCTCTTAAAAAATTGTGTGTTTTGTGTGTGTGGCATGTATGCATGTGCATATGCACATTCGTATGTATGTGGGTGTATTGTGTAGGGGGGTACATGTATGTGTGGAAGCCAGCCAACAGCCTCAGGTATCAGTGCTCAGAAATACTGTCCACATCTTTTTGAGACAGAATCTATCACTGGCCTGAAACTCACCAATTAGACTAGATTGGTTGGCTAGTGAGCTTCAGGATTCTATCTGTCTTTGCCTCCCCAGAGCTGGGATTATAAACACACATCAACACCTTCAGAATTTTACAAGAGAATTAGGGATTGAACTCGGGTCTTCATGCTTGCAAGGCAAGTGTTTTATTGACTAAAATATATCCCTCACCCTGTCTTTCAGATCATCACCTTATTTTCTTGTTTTGTTTTGTGTTTTTTTTTTCAGTTCTCAAAACCTCCATGTACTCAGCACATGCAGGAACCAACAAGTCGGCCTTAACAGATGAATCTCAGACACAGCTTCTGATATGGCTTCTGTTTACTCTAGACCTGCACTGCCTCATCAAGTCCTCATCTGGCCTTCTTTGAGGCCAGTGCACTTTCTTTATTCCCAGGATGAGGCTAGGGAGTTCAGAGAGTACACTAGCAACAGCCAGGGAAATAAGAGGCACCCTTTGGGAGCAAGCGAGAAGTGATCCAAGGGATATGAGGACAAAAGGAAGAGCCTAACGGCCTGCCAAGACACCTGCAGGTGTGAGAACCCATGGGACTCCTGTGCAAACATCACCCGAGGAAGGGCAGCTTAACAGGAAGTCCACTGTGTGACCACAGGACAGCCACATGCTGACCACATTATTTGGATCACTTTCTTCACATCCTCCAAGTTTCAACATCTTCATCTGCATAATGAAAATACCTGTGCTCCCCCCTCAGCAACAACACACAAAGTGTGTGTGGAGGAAACCTGGCTGTGTCTTGCCAAATCCATAACCTTCTACCCCATGGATTGATCCAGTATAACCACCAAGGACGATATCCAGTGGATTGGGACAGGAAGGATGGGGGGTACCAACACAATATTTGCTCTTACAATGCATCTAATTTTGGATAATAAATATATCAAAAAATGCCTGCGCTTAGTTCATAGGATTATTGTGGAAATTAAATAAAGCCTGCCTGGAACACCTGCCCCACAGAAATACTTAACAAATGTCCTCAACTTTAGTCAGAGGTCTGTATTCACTCCTCCATGGGATCATTAACTCTGAGCTGCCCCCCCATAGTTCACATTCATTTATACCAGATTCATTAGGCTACTTCATATTTCACACAGGAATGTACCTACCCCCCCTTTATTTATTTGAGGCCCCTGTTTCCTAACCTATTTTGCCTTCCACATTTTGAATATATTTATTAGTATTTTTGCTCCATTTATGGTTCCTCGTGCTTCTTAAGTGTTACTTATCTTTCAACTACTCCAGTGTATCTTTTACACCTGTCTTTTGATCATGAATCCAGGACCCCCTTATCCCATTCCTCCATATCATTTTAGCTAACTAGCACTCCACTTGTTGTCGTGATCCAGCATTCCCTCGGATAGCTGCAGGGTTATGAGGATGGATATGTACAAAATAACAGAGGAAGCCAGCATCAAAGAGAGTATGATGGTCTCCTTGCAGACATGTAATGTGACTGAAAGCAAAAACCAGGATCAAGTGTTTGCCCAAACAATGGTGCCACGTCAGCGATGAAATTGATCTTTATTTTTAAAAAAAGAAAAAAAAGAAAAAGATGAACTCAGTAGGGACAACAGAAGCCTCCAGAGACCTGAGACTTTCTCTGTTTTCCTCCCTGGCCTGGGCTAAAGAGGGCCTTGGTCTGAGGTCATAGATTAGAAGGTTCCCTTGTGGGTTTATCAGTTTTCACCAAACAGGTGGCCACCATCCTCAATTCATGGGCAGAGCACAGCCTAGGGACTTCTTCAGAAGTCTTAAATGAGACAGAGCTGTGCTTTTTTGGAAGTTTCAAAGAAAGGATAAGTTGTATGTGACATCATGACAAAACTTATTATGATGATAACTATCTACCCCCAGTCCTCTCTTCACCCCTGAAGACCTTCTATGTCCTAGTTAAGATTCCTAGACCCCAGAAAAATGGGTATCTTGGTTACAAATTCCAGCTCCACCCTTTGGTGTCTTTGATACCTTGACAGAGTTATTAACATCTTGCACCTCGGTTTTCTCACCTATGAAGTGTGGATAAAGGTACCATCCTCAAACACTCTCTGTCTTATGTCAAGAGCACTTGTGATAGCAAATGGCATATAATGTTTCAATTGCTAGTATCAGAGTGGAATTTAAGATATTAAATATCTGAGATCATTTGGGCAGTAGCCAAATAGACTAAAAATAAGAGAAATTGGCTGTACATAAATAAGCATTTGGATTGGCCTTACCAGCACATACCAGTTATTAGGCCTGGTATTAGCACTATGATAATAATAGCCTGGTAATAAAGTAAGCATGTGACAAATATCAATTATTACCTTGCTTAATACTCATAGGAGTTGGTCTTATTATGTCTTTTGCTGAAGTGTATACAAATGCACACTTACAAATAGGACTATGCACATAAAATCAAATTCCTAGATAAACAGGCTTGATGTATTCCTTCCTAACACCCTAATGACTCTTCATATATAAATTTCAGTTTTTGCTTTTGATTGGAAATTCTTAGCCTCATTACATAGATTTGTGTGTGTATTATGTGGTGTGTGTGTGGTCCATGCACGTGTGTATGCAGAGTACACATGTAGAGGTCAGAGGAAGATGACAGGTTCGCTCCTCTATCACTCTTCTGGCCTATTTCCCTGAGACAGTCTCTCACTGAATCTGAAGCTCTCTGGAAACTCCTGTCTCCACCACCTGCTCCCGACCCCCTCAACACCAGGGTGACAACATGCACAGCCAAGCCTGCTCTTTCTTTCTTTCTTTTATACAAGTTGTCTTACCCAGTGAGCCATCTCCCTAGCCTCCTGGGTTATCTTGCTTAATAATTTTACTACTAATTCTTCAAGCATCTTTGGAAAGTAGTTGTAACAGTCAATGCCTTGATTTCTTCTCCTAATCAATGGATTCTTTCTGAGTTCCCACCACTTTATTCCAACCAACCCTGGGGCTATCAAAAACTTCTTATGCCAAGACCACATCACTAGAATTGGCCTTCAGCAGCTCTGCAAACCCCCAGCCAGCCAAGTTCCCTAGACCATCAACCTTCTCCACTATGTTGTATTCCAACATGCGCTCCTTCTGAACAGACTTCCAATTCAGCCCAAAAGACTACTGGCCCAAAGCATCCACCCAAGTGCCTTGCAAGTGTTCCTATGTTCTGCTCTCCTCTGATTCTTCACTACCTGGGCTGCCTTGCTGGCCTGCTTGAACTGACTGGGCTTTCTGCCTCTTCTGTGATGATGACTCAGTGTTATTAATAAGTAACTTCTCATTAATTAGTATCATTAGACATGCATCATGCATTGCAAACAGTGCCATGGAGAGATGTGGCATTTTCAAGGAAGGAACTTACACTAAAAGAATTACCTTCTGGAACCCAATAAGGGACACAGAGCCATCAGGGAGTCATGGAGAGACAACAGAGCTTCCAAAATCCTAAAAGGCAAGAGCTTAATCTGCACAACAGTGTCTGGCATAGGAAGAAAGAACAGGTGAATGTGTTATTTGCCTGTGTGTGGGCACTGGGCACCAGCCCAAGGGGAGTCTGAGCATTCAAGCCACAAGGAGGTCAGTTCCCAGGGAAGCTCTCTAACTCCAAGCATCTTGCTTATCCCATGGAAACAGAGCAGTCTCTGGGGCTTGCAGCCAGCACTTCCCAGATATCTTCCTGAATTCATCAGCCTTTTGCCAGCTAAGAGGAACCAGGCCTCAGCAAAGGACTAAGAACTTCAGCCTTGGGAAGACCCAGGATAGGAAACTTCCTACCCTGTGGCTCTACATCCTTCTCCCGTCCCCCGCCAAACCCCAAAGGCAAGCAGCTTGTCTAGACTGGTAGTGACAGAATAACTCACCAGAAAGAATCTTGACAAGAAAAAGAAAACTGAGGAGAAAACTATTTCCTCCCACTCTAATAATTTTCAGAGCAATTCTAGAATTTCCTGCTTGGGGATCAAATTTTCACATGGTCCAGGGGAGTTTGAAGTGTTTAATGGGTTTGAATGTGTGAGTGGCAGAGTTACCTGTTAATATTTGATGGTTGCTTTCAAAAACAATTGTCATTTTCTCTATTCTATGATGAAGTCTTAAACTA
This sequence comes from Zapus hudsonius, assembly GCA_004024765.1. Taxonomy (NCBI): domain Eukaryota; kingdom Metazoa; phylum Chordata; class Mammalia; order Rodentia; family Dipodidae; genus Zapus; species Zapus hudsonius. The sequence goes on from PVHP010021184.1 coordinate 22,810, forward strand.
TGATTTCTGTTTTAAACTTCATTCCTCCCACAGAGTAGCTAATAGCACTCTTGGACTGAGTGCCAAGAAGTTTCTGGAAGACACAGCAAAGTGTGGTGGCAAAAGGACATCAGTTAGACTGAAAGCTCAGATGGGGCTTTACCACAGGCCAGCTATGAGACTTTGAGCAAGCAAGATGTCCTGTGTCCCCTTCCAACAAGCAAGACCATACTGGTAACACTGATCTTATAGGATTTCTATGAGTGTGTAAAGTACTAACAGTGCTGTTGAAAAGGAAAGGCTTTATAGGTGTTTGCAAAAGAAAACAAAGCAATTCCCCCATGGACATAATCCCAGGAGCCCATTCATAATACTTCTTAGTAATGGGATAGTAACCCACTACTCCTGGGCATATCTCAGGGTCATGGGCAGGAAAGATGTGACCTCTGCTGTCATTCCTGGCAAGGACAGCAGTCACACCATCCCCTCCTATGCAGACAATACCATACACAGCCCCAGATTCAAGAAGGAAAGACCTAGGCCCTTTCATAGTCCACAGCATACCCCAATTGCATGCCCAGCAACCACTCTTCTGACCCACACATTCAAACTATTTTTAAATAATATATTTTGCCAGGTTGTTAAGGGAAAAAAACCCTCTGGATTCAAGCTGAAGATGGAATGATTGCCAAATGCTAACAGCTTTTTGAACAGGACGTAGTTAAAAATATGTCTGAAATGTTTTTAATTCATACTCAAAAATTAGCTTAACTAGCTAGGGAACTGTAGGCAGTGGGGATGGGGAAGAAGAGGGATTCCCTTCAGAAAGGCCCACAACAAACCTTTCCACAGGGACACAGGAGGAATGCCTGTTTTATCCCCCCTCCCCATGAATAAAACCTTTTGAAAGCACAGACAGGCTCTCCAGGGACAGGAGAAAGCTCATTGCTATCAGATGCTCTTGATAAGGATTAGGCTGTGTGGCTTCTAAGTCTCTCCAAGTTCAAGTCAGTCACTGCAGCGCCACACTGAAGGGTGCTGGAAATACAGAATTCCAGCCCCACCCAGAGGAAACCAGGTTACTCAGATTCAAATTCCACAGGCACTAGAACCTGTCATGACACTTCTAACCTCAGTGGGTTGGACTTAAACTGTTTCTTTCCACTTTACATACAAAAATACTGGGGTATAAGGAAGACACATCTCTACTGAATCAGGTCTAATAACATCACCCAGTCCCAAAACCTCTCCTAGGCTTAGGCCCCAAATTAGGCCCCATCATTAGCTTCTAGCCAAGAATAACAAAGACCCTCTAATGCCTTTTTCCCTAGGGACAAAGGACTTGGAACACAAGACAGTTGCTTAAAGCAATGTATCTCAAAGTATGCTCAATCAGATTGTTTTCAGAAGCCCTGTGAAAAATAGACTATTATTAAATTTATTTAGAAAATTCAAATAATGTATTATAATATTAAAGTTAATATACATAAGCCTCTAAGAAGTGTTATATGAAAGAAATCTGTTTAACATCACTTAATCAAGTGCAGTCTTAAGTTATTTTACCACAAAGACCTTTTTTTCCTTACCAGAAACCTATTTATGTGAAGAAAGCATCCTGAGATATGTTTCTCTAAGAAAGGTATGTTGGGATTCACTACTGTTTACCACTGAGTCAGTGGTAAAGAAGATGAGAGGTGGAGGAGGAATTATTTTTATAACAACCCTAACATGTTATCACTCATACTGAGATTGATCACTTCCTGTAACAGGAAACTCACTACTTTAAAAAGAAATGGAACTTAGGTTTGTGTCTTCAGTATTTAGAAACATTACATTAAGCCAAAATCATCCTCTCCACAAGACTAAAGGCAACATTTGACTCAAATCTACTTTAAACACCAGGGTACATAGGGAGAGATTCACTGTTTCTCACAGTTACCCTTCACATATGGATCTGGTAAATCTACTATAATCTATACTTTCAAATACTTGCAGAGTCACAGAGTTTATAACTTAAATGTATTCTGAAGACTTACTAAGCCACCCTTTTTATATTTTATTTTCATCAGGGAGGGGGTATGAGACAGAATCTCACTACATATATAACAGGCTGACCTTGAACTCTCTTTTCTCCTGCCTCAGCAGGAATTAGAGGTGTGTACCACTATGCTTCACCTTGTATAAAATAAATGAGAAAATCATGTCCAATAGCAATCAAATGACTTGCCCAAGATCAAACAGGCAGTTGAAATGAAACCTAAGAGACTAGCTTAGAATATAACAATGTTTCTTTTGTTCTTCTCCATAGAAAGCTATGGATGCTTGAGGTTTATGTCTAGTCTCCCAGGTCCATCAGAGAGAACCACAGAGATTCTCATATCCCTTTGCCCAGTACCCCCGTCAGATGCCACGCTGAGAGCCAGATGAGTCAGAGAGCTCGCCCAGTGTGGGGAGTTTTATGTTCCAGCCTCTCCCCTCCCAGAGTGGCCAAGCTGGGACTGTTCTTCACCCCACGCTGCCTCCTCTCCACCAATGCCATCTGCACCTCCTTCTCAAGGATCACCATCTGCTTTGCTGATACCACTCAGCCTCCCCCAGCTCTTTGCTCTGCTTCCAAGCCCACTCCTTAAACCTCTCTCTCTCTATCTCTCTGCAACTTGTGACTTGCCCTTCTTCTTCCCTGCCTACATACTTCATTCATCTCATCCTCACCTCTTCAAGCCACAGCTTACACTCAGAGTCCCTACATTCTCCTGAATCAAGCCCCTTCTCACCTGGAAATTCTTCCGCAATCCACCAGGACTTTTTTTTCCCCACTAAGCTCTATTTGATGACTAAATCACTGAGACTCTTTTTCTGCCTTTTTCTATCTCAGGATGGATACTGATATTCTAAAATACATATTCTGGACTTAGTGCAAGATCCTGTCTCTACTCACTATTCCACTTAAGCCCACCTTCCCTTTATCTATAAGAGCACTCTTCCCACAAGACAGCTGGGGCTAGATACACAGTGAGTGTTGGTCAAGGCAGTGATAGTCTAGGTCACTATAACATTTCCATAAGCTACTGATCAATGCCATTCCATCCCTCATGACAGAAGTCTACACTGCAAGAGAGCAGAGATCATATTCTTATTGCCATGCCCAGTATCTAGAACATTCAATAAATAACACAAAGGTTTAGGCGCTTAGATACCCTGTGATGATTTCTGCTTGATCGGGGCAGCTACTTGGTCCCCACACTTCACACATGTCATCTCACTTAATACATAGAAGAATCCATGAGACTGGAGAAGGAAACTTGTGCACTTTGTTCTTCTTCCCACATAGTCAAAAGGATTCAGCCCTGGCTCCCGCACCCCTTCACATTGTTTAATGAAGACGAGTTTCATTCTTCTGCTTTCTTTTTCCTTCTTGCTCACTCATAGTTCTCCTCTCAGACTGTTTCTTCCATGTTCCCATCCCCTTGAGAAGCCCTCCTTCTGACATTTCTCACACTTTAATCCCCAATGGATGGGTATCATAAATGCAGACTTCAGCAAGAGGCAACCCAGAGTCCTGCATGAAGGATAACGATGAGGAACAGATTTCAGTGATTAATGCCCTGTTCACACTGGTGGTGAAAATATATTTTGGGCCATTGTTGACTAAGGAAACCTCAAAATATGAAAATCTGGCATGTAACTATGGGGACGGGGGAATCAACCTCTTCTCCCACCAAATGCTCTGAGGCGTCTGCCTCCAAACTTAGAATTAACTGTCTCCAGTTTTCTTCACTCTACTTTACAGCCTCTTGTAAATGAGTAAGTGGGCACTATTAATGTCAAAAATAGGGAAGAAAATTATTTGGACGTCTATAAAATCAAGTGAATATGTATAAACCACCTCCAAAGAATCCAAATATATCAATAGCTTCATGTTCTTTTTTGTCAATTCTTTTTTTCCTGAATGTATGTGTGTTAGAGAGAGACAGAGAGAGATATGTGTAAGTATGCAAATGCATATTATGTAGATACACGTAGGGGTGCTGTGTGTATACATGAGTATGAAAGCCAAAGATCAATGTCAAGTGTCTTCCTCAGTCACTCTCCATGGGAATTTTTAAAAATATTTTATTTATTTATTTGTAAGCAGAGCAATAGAGAAAATTCAGAGAGATAGAGAGAGAGTATGGGCTGCACCAGGGCCTCCAGCCACTGCATTCAAACTCCAGATGCATGTGCCACCCTGTGCATCAGGCTTATGTGGGCCCTGGGGAATTGAACCCAGGTCGTTAGACTTTGCAGGCAAGTGCCTCAACCGCTGAGCTATCACTCCAGCCCCTCCATGGGAATTTTTGAGACAGGATCTTGCACTAAGCCCAGGGTTCAAAAAATTGGGTAAACTAGCTAGGCAGCAAGTCCCAGGGGAAACGCTTGCCTCTGCTTTCCTCACGCTGGGATTGCAAGCATGCCACACCACACCCGGCCTTTTATGTGGGTGCTGAGGATCCAAACTCAGTTCCTCATGTTTGCACCACAAGCACTTTACCCACCAAGCCATCTCTCTGGCACCTCCATTGTTTCATTAAAAGAATTAACTCTCTTTGCTTTGCTATTTCACACCCCATTACATTTTTCTCCAATGTATCTTCTATTTCAGGTATCAAGTGTGAATCTCTTTGAACATTGATGATACCACTTTCTCTTTGTATAAGCTGCTCAGAATCAAAGTATGTGAGAGCATGCTGTTGGAGATGGATGAGTTATGTCCAATAAGGAAACTCAGAAAAAGACAGGATGCTCTTTTTACTTCCTGAAGAAGTCCAGGAAAATAGACAGCAAGCTCATGGATCATGTGAACTTCTTCACTCCCCTATATAGCACCCATCTTCCTCCAGTGTGAGGAAACAACTCTAGTGGGTAAGTGAGAAATACCAGGCTGACAAACACAGCTACCAAGGCTTTTTTTTTTTTTTGGACTATAATTGGTCTCTCATCCACAACCCTTTTTATAAACCATATGTTGGATTTTGCCTCTTTTATATTTGCCCTTACAAATCTATCTTGATACAGAGGACCTTATTAATTCTCCTCTCTGTGGGTGTCTATTAAAGTATTCTTGGATATGGATTTGTGTGTGTATGCACACGCACACGAGCGCGTGCATGCCCACATGTTTATATAGTAAATCTGGGCTGACCAGCAAGCTCCAATGGTTCTTTTGTCTCTGCCCCCATAGGATTAGGGTTACAGACATGTGTGGCCTGTGTGTGGATGCTTAAGATCAACCTGAAACTCTCTCAGACCCTTGTAGTGCAAGTGCTTCTACTCGGTGAGCTATCTCCCCAGCTTCTAGATATGATTGATTATGTCCCATTACAGTTAGAGGGGGAAATAGCAGTGAATGAACAAAGGACAAAGTTCCTGCCTTATATGCCTTATATTCTAGTGGAAACAGAAAAAGCAGCACAATAAACAAGTAAGATATCTTCATATAGTGAGATCAACTGTGAAGAAAACAAAACCATAAGGTGTTATGAAAGGTAGCTGAGGGAAAGGAATGCCCCTTGTATTTACTCTGTATAACTAAAGTAAGCACTGAAAAAATGACCCATGCCTTCACTGATGAGAAACATATATTACAAGAATATTTTTCAGCATAATGGGACAAATATTGCTGTAAGAGTCCAGCTAAAAAGACAAAATTTCAATAATGAAATTAATGTGTGTCATTCTTAAAAGTCATTGTAAAATGAGGTTAGTGATGTTTATTATAGGGAGGGCAGGGGAGTAGGAAAAAGCCACCCATAAAATATTTATTACAGCCTCAGGGGGCATGTAACCACTTCCCAGGAAGCTGTCATCATCAGCTTTAGATGTCACGGAGCTGAAGAGAATGGACTCTAGAAGCAGACTACCTAGTATCAACTCCTAGCACCACCATTTACCAGCTGTGTGACCTTTACTAAGTTAGATAATATCTCTTTACTTCATTTTAATAACTTTAAAAACAGTTTCAGTAACAGTACCTGTCTCCAAAGGTCATCATGATAATTAAATAATTTAACCTATGTAAGTGCTCCAAACAAATCTCAGAATCTAGGAAGTGTTGTGTAAGTATCATCTCCAGGTGCAACCCTTCATGAACATTCATATACATATCAACATCAGACATTTTCCAAGACCACTCCTCAGGGCAATCAGTGCACAGACCCCCTTTGCAAATTGGATGAGCCAGATCCCAGCAGGAAGCTGATTTCAGGCCTAAGCTTGAAGAGGTTTTGAAACACAAGCAGAGACAGAGATTAAGTGCATGTGGAATTTCAGGAAAATGTCTCCTTTAAAACCCCATCCAGGTATACAATAGGCTCCCACATTATAACACATTTCAGTGCATAGACATTATAAAATGAGCCCCAATATATGCAGAACATTTTCTCTGGTCTCTTCTTGACTAGAACAATTATCTGAAGCCCAGCACCAAATATTCAATATTTGTCGGGATAAAGCAGCTGTCCTTGGTTCACAACTCATCTGATTTCATGTAAGCCATTATGTGCCCAAGATTCATATTGCCTAGCACATTGCCTAGACTTAGTAGTGTTTGTGGAATAAATCAATTGTAACTCTTCATTAAGTTTGTGCTTCAGATGGACAATAATACACCCACTGTAACTAATCCAAGCATCTACTTTCGCCCCCTCACCACCCAGAAGAAAACTAAATAAATGAAGCATTCTAAAACAATCACTTGGCATCCTAGAATAAGACCAAGTGTGAAAACAGTCATTCGTATTTAGGGTGGACATCCATCCTGCAGATCTCAACATTTTTCTGTCTGGTTTAATCTCAACCCACCTGTGGGACAAAAAAAGAAAGAAGGAAAGAAAGAAAGAGAGAAAG
>PVHP010021185.1:0-29732 GCA_004024765.1 Zapus hudsonius
TCTCTCTAAAAAATAAATAAAATATTTAAAAGAAAAAAGATCACTATAATGTTTTTCAAGGTAGGTCTCACTCTAGCCCAGGCTGATCTGGAATTCACATGTCATCTTACAGTGGCCTCAAACTCACAGGGATTCTCCTACCTCTGCCACCCAAGTGCTGCAATTAAAGGCATACACCACCACATCCCTTCGTGAAGCCAGATGCACAGTAGTGCATGCATCTGAAGTTGGTTTGCAGTGGCTAGAGGCCCTGATGTGCCCATATTTATTTAATATTCTCTCTCTCTCATCTCTCCTTGCAAATGAATAATTTAAGAAGCCTAGAGCCTTAATAAAAAGCCAGTAATAAACAACTATTCATTCCGTTTTGTTTTCCTCCAGGTTCTATGATGGATTGTCACAGTTCCCTGAATGTGAAAGGTTCTGTGTCGGAGGTTCTCAGGGTTTGCTAAGATGGAGGAACTTCAGAAGAATGATCTAAGCCCTGAGGTTGGCCCTGTCAGCAGCTCCAGCCCTCAGATCTCCGTCAGTGAATTTTCTTGTCATTGTTGCTATGACATCTTGGTTAACCCTACCACCTTGAACTGTGGGCACAGCTTCTGCCGGCACTGCCTGGCTTTATGGTGGGTGTCTTCAAAGAAAACAGAGTGTCCGGAATGCAGAGAAAAATGGGAAGGTTTCCCCAAAATCAACATTCTCCTCAGGTAAGGCTGGGTCCTGTTGGTAGCACTCATGGCTATTGGGTAAGGTTTCTCCTTATGAAGCTTCTGTATCTGAAAAGGTGGCCAGACAGGCTCAGAGCGTACCCATGGTGCTCCTGCATGGATGGGGGCTTAGAAGCTAAAGTCCAGGTCCCTTCCTCACAGGTGACTAGTTTGTCATTTTGATGCTCACTGATTTTTTTTCTTTTCTCTTTTTTTATTTTTATTTTTATTTTATTTTAATTTTTTTTTTTTTTTTTTTTTTTTTTTTTTTTTTTTTTTTTGGTTTTTCGAGGTAGGGTCTCACTCTAGCCCTGGCTGACCTAGAATTCACTATGGAGTCTCAGGGTGGCCTTGAACTCATGGTGATCCTCCTACCTCTGCCTCCCAAGTGCTGGGATTAAAGGCGTGTGCCACCACGCCCAGCTCTGATTTTTTTTCTTGAAAGCATATGTTCATTATGAAAAAGGATGGATTTCATTATCACTTTTTTGGGGGGGGTGAGGTAGGGTCTCATTCTAGCCCAGCTGACCTAGAATTCACTATGTAGTCTCAGGCCGCCTAGAATTCATGGTGCTCCCCCTACCTATAATTTCCAGTGCTGGGATTAAAGGCGTGCGCCTACATACCTGGATTGCACTTTTTATTTTTGAGCAGGATCTCTTGCAGCCCAGGCTGTCAGTAATTGGTCCCTTTGTTGTTTTGTTTGTAGAACTTGCTATGTAGCTGAGGATGACCTTGAGCCTCTTGTCTTTCTAACCCTGGCGCTAATGCTGAGATGACAGGCATGTACCACCGTGCCCAGGTTATCTAGTGCTGGGAATCAAACCCAGGGCTTCATGAATTCTGGGCAAGCAATATTCCCAGCCCAACAGTTCTTATTGATTTGTATTTACTGATTAAATGATAAAGCTATATAATTATGACTGGTGACTTATTTTTATAATTTTTTGAAAAAATATTTTAATGTATTTATTGGAGACAGAGAGCAAGAGGCAGACAGAGAGAAAGTGAGCATTGGGCACACCAGGGCCTCCTGCCAAACGAACTCCAGTTGCATTTGCCACTTTGTGCATCTGGCTTTATCTGGGGACTAGGGAATTGAACCTGGGCTGTCAGACTTTGCAAGCAAGAGTATATAAACCTTTGACCCATCTCTCAAGCCCCAGATTTTTATAATTTTTAAAATATTTATTTACTTTATCTGACAGAGAAAGGGCATTCCAGGACCTCCTATCACTGCAAAGGAACTCTAGACGCATGCACCACTTTGTGCACATGGCTTTATGAAGGAACTAGGGAATCGAACCTGGGCCTTCAGCCTTTGTAAGCAAGCAATTCTAACTGCTAAGCCATCTCTCCAGCTCCAATGTTCATAATTTTTCAATAAGCATTGTGACTGTTGTCAGATTCCTTAGAGGTTCTTAGCTTAGCCAACAGCAAAGCCTTGCAAAGACCTGGTTCTCTTCTGCTCCCAGGGTTCCTTCAAGCCTTTGAAGCTTCCGTCCTTGCTCCTCTTCTGTTGCCTTAGCAGTGTGTCGGCCTCCTTGGAAACAGTACCCTGAAGTTCATGAAACCGCTGACAGGCAGGCTCTTGCACAGCCGTCTGCTCTTTGTTCCTGTCTCTCTCAGCTTTGCTTGCCCTCAAGGTCAATCTTATGTGGAAAGGAGTTCTGGTTTTGTCCCTGGAAATGAAAAGCTCCCTGTAGAATGGTCTGACAGTCGCTCTCTCCCTTCTTACTAACTTTGCTTTGTTCTCTTCCTGTGACTATTTTTTGTATAAAAACAGTGTGAGCAGTGCACCTACACGTTCATCTTTTAGCTTTTTGGGAGAGGGTCTCATTGAAACCCAGCTAGGCTTCAGCTGACAACAGTCCTGCCTCAGCCTCCCAGGCTGGGATTGTGGGCGTGAGCCACCACAGCCTGTTCAGAGTTGGCATTCTTGTACTAAGAATAGACGACACTAGTAATCAAGCTAGAGACCCTCCTCTCCATTTGTTTTTTTTTTGGGGGGGGGGGTTCGAGGTAGGGTCTCGCTCTAGCCCAGGCTGACCTGGAATTCACTATGCAGTCTCAGGGTGGCCTTGAACTCACAGCACCTCTGCCTCCCGAGTACTGGGATTAAAGGCGTGCGCCACCATGCCCGGCTTCCTCTCCATTTTTGTGTATGTATGTGCTGACAGAAAATGCAAGTATTTTCTCACATCTGTGGTCTGTGTGGCTCTATAGTGTACTTTTGTCCAACATTACATATGTCTTAAATGTATCCATCTTGACACAGAGTGACCCAAAAGGCACTTGTGAAAATAGTATTCTAATTTCATAGGCTGGGAAGATGACGCAGTGGGTAAGAGTGTTTATAAGCATGAGCTCCTGAGTTCAGTCCCCAGCACCTACATTAAAAGGTCAGGAATGGCCACACATGCCTATAACCAATGCTGAGGAGGCAGAAACAGGAGAGCATCACTGGGGCTTGCTAGGCAGCCAATCTGACTGGAAAAATTGCAGCTCCAGGTTCAGTGAGAGACTCCATCTCAAGGAAATAAGACAAGAGCACCCCTGCTGCCAATGAGTGTGGACAGGGCGCACACACACACACACACACACACACACACACACACACACACACACAATGTATTCTACACAAACATACCTCCCAAAAAAGAAATTACAAGAGCATATGTCAAGGCTGGAGAGATGACTCAGCAGTTATAGGTGCTTGTTTGCAAAGCCAGAAGACCTAGGTTTGATTCCCCAGTACCCACATAAACCCAGATGCTTTATGTGTCCAGTTCATTTGCAGTGGCACACCCATTCTCATTCATATTCTCTCTCTCTTTCTTTTTCTCTTTGTTTTTCTACTTGTAAATAAAGAAAATTAAAAAAAATAAATAAATAAATAAAGAAAGAAAATTATAAAAAGGAACATATTTCATTTAGTTGTTTCCTTAACAGTGGACAATGTAGAGTTCTAATTTTTGCTTTTACCAAAGCACAGGTATAACATGTGGGTTTTTTCCATTCTCCTAAGCACCTGTGTGTATTATGAAATATTGTCATTGGTAGGTTTGAGCCTCTAAACATTATATTTAGTCAAACACCTGTCCTGTGATTCTCTCTTCTCCACAGGGATGCCATTGAGAAGTTATTTCCTGATGCTATTAGAGTGAGAATTGAAGATATTCAGCAGAGCAATGATGTAGTCCAAAGTCTTGCAGCTTTTCAAAAATATGGGAACGATCACAGTCCTTTAGCTCCCAACACTGGCCGAGCGAACCAGCAGAGAGGAGGGGGATTCTTCTCCGGGGTGCTCACAGCTTTAACTGGTGTAGCAGTAAGTGTGACCCTGTATCTCTGTGTCCCAACCTCCCACTGGAGTCACACAGTGGATGCCATGTATCACTCATTATTATCCACATGGCAATTCTCTTCATTGCTGACAGACCACATGAATGATTGCCCTGTCCTAATCAGTCCTGATCTTGACCTGTGCACCAGGCACCATTACTGTCCCCATTTTAGAACTGAGGAAAGAAACAGAACTGGATTTGTGATCACCTCTGCCTTGGTGACAGAACCTTGGGTGTACACACTTCACTGGCTGAGTGTTCTTTGTTTTCAGAATATGCTATGAAAACCATCATGTTTTTCCAGTAGAAAAGATGAGTTAGTGTGGTAACCCAACGGTGCAGCCACTCTCAGGCCTTCCAGATCTCTGTCCTCTCCTGGCTGGCTGTCAGTAGAGATGAACCTGAAGACAGCTGTGCCTCTGTTCTCTGTGGCAGTGGTATTTCCCACTCCTTGTATTCCCATGGCATCATTCTTTTCAAGCCCAGCCCTTGCACTTTCCTGCCCTACATTCACATACTCAGAACTCTGACCACTGTGTCCTGTAATCCTGTCTCTCATCTCAGGTGGTCCTGCTCGTGTATCATTGGAGCAGCAGAGAATCTGAGCACGACCTCCTGGTCCACAAGGCTGTGGCCAAATGGACGGCGGAAGAAGTTGTTCTGTGGCTGGAGCAGCTGGGCCCTTGGGCCTCTCTCTACAGAGACAGGTTTTTATCTGAAAGAGTAAATGGAAGGTGAGAAGAAAATCTGCCACTCCATGGACTTTTGTTTTGGTTTTTTTGTTTGTTTGTTTTTGCTTTTCAAAGTAGGGTCTTACTCTCTGTAGATGGTTTTGTTCAGATGTGTTACATCTGCCATAAATTTCTTGAAGTAAAGTGTAGAGAGTTTTTATATATTCAGGTGAACCATTACCATAGCGCCTACCTTGAGAACAATTTCCTGAGCCAAAAAATGTTTTACCCTTAACTAATCAGTTTTTTACTTCTATTAGCCCTGGCAAACACCACTCATCTTTCTCTCTCCAAAACCAGACTTCCCTATTCTGCACTTTACAAATAAATGGGGTCATAGAATATAACCCTTATCTAGATTTTGTACCCAGCATAGTGTTTCCAAGGGCCACACAAGGATGCAATGTTTATCAGTGCTTCATTCCTTTCTGTAACTGAAAAATACTCCACTCTCCTTTCCATTCTCCAGATGACAGACATTTTGGGTTGATTCCATTTTTTAGCTGTTAGGATTTGTGTAGATGTGTATTTCAGATATTCTTAGAGTGGAATGGTAGGGTAATTCTCCATTTTATTTATTATTTTTTTTGTTTTATTTTTGAGGTAGGGTCTTAATATAGCTCAGGCTGACTCAGAATTCACTCTAGTCCCAGGCTGTTTACAGGAAGGCAGCCTCTCAGTAGGAGGCAGGATATAAAGAAGTTCAAAGAAGCTAGAACTAAACATCCTTTGCTGAGGTAGAGAGGATTACTCACAGTAATCCTCTCTACCTCTGCCTTCCAAGTGCTAGGATAAAGGCATGAGATTCTACACACCTGACTTCAAACGTGGATTTTTTTTTTTTGGTTAGTTTCATTATATAGTTTCATTATGTTGTCTTGAGTTTTCAATCTTCTTTCCTCAGTCTGCCAAGTGTTATGTTGAATGGAGTGCACATAGCTTTGTTTTTGAGCTACTAAAACATTCTTATTTATTGACAAATTCCATATATATGTATATATATAAATATACCATGATCATAATCCCCTTCCACCACCCTGTTTCTCCCTCCCAACCCCTGCCTCCACTGAATCCCTTCTTTGCAACTTTTTTAAAAAATATTTTTCTTTGCAAGCAGAGAGACACAGAAAGAGAGATGAACTCCAGACATATGTGCCCCTTTTGTACATCTGGTTTTACATGTATACTAGAAATTGAACTCAGGTCATTAGGTTTTGCAGCCTTAACTGCTGAGCCATCTCCAGCCCAGTTTTGTTTTTTGTGTTTGTTTTTTTGTTTTGTTTTGTTTTGTTTTTTAAGATAGGGTCCCACTCTAGCCCAGGCAATTCACTGTATAGTCCCCAGGCTAGCCTCAAACTCACAGAAATCTGCTTCGCAAGTGTTAGGATTACAGGTGTGTGCCACCATGCCCAGTTTCTCTTATTTTTATGTCATCATTTTCCCCCTTCTATTATGCAGGTCTTGTATAGATAATATCAGCTACTGTGCAGTCAGCCACACGCCACTGGGATGAATCTCCAAACCAGGCACAGTTTATGGGAGGAAATGATTTATTCTAGCTACAGATCCAGGGGAATTCCCATAAAAGTGAAAGGGGCTGTTCCTCTTTCACAGGTCCAAGCAGAGAGAAAATCCCATCACCTACAACACACACACAGACAGGGAACAGGCAGGGGGGCCAAGGAGAGAATTTCTTCTCCTTTATATAGCTTTAGGGTGGGGTTTTACAATTCTATCCCAGACCTAATGGCTTCCTGAGTCTCTGGAATTTCCTTCCTGCACTGCCCACACAGCAAAGGATGTTTAGTTCTAGCTTCTTTGAACTTCTTTATATCCTGCCTCCTACTGAGAGGCTGCCTTCCTGTAAACATCCTGAGAGACCCACCCAAGATTACTTGAAAGGTCAAGTTGACATCAAAACTTACCCATCACAGGTAACATCAGCTACTGTGAGGTCATGAACATCAAGGCCACTGTGTGTCTGGAAGACAATATTGTAAATACTTCTCCCCTTCCCTTGCCTCTTACATTCTTCTTGCCACATCTTCCACTGTGGTCCCTAAGCCTTGTGATAGAGATGTCTCACTTAGTGCTGAACACTCCACTGGTACTTCTCAGCACTTTGGTGAGTTCGGTGTCACCCCAGTGGTCACTTCCATCTGAAAAGAAGCTTTTCTTACCAAAAATAAGAGTAGCATTAATATATAGGCATAAACCTAAGTTTTTTAGAGGGCAACTTGGTGGGTACAATATATTCATTTAGCCAGACAACAGTAGTACTTACCCCCCTCCCCATACATATTATGACCTCCCAAACATAGGTCTGGAATTTTTTGATTAGGTTTTCAGTAGCAGGTAGGCATTCCCTCTCATGGAGTGGGCCTCAGAGAGCAGTTGGTTTCCCCCATAACAGACATGCCACTGTTGCATTAGTTGGAATATTTGGCCTGGTTGACCAGCCATAAAGCTGGTCCACTGCTGTATGACTTTTCTCCTTCCAAAAGCTACATGCTGCATAGCTCTTTCCAGCATCCTGACAGCTAGTCGATAGGAAAGAGTTCTCCAGCTCAGTTCCAGCTTGATTTCTCAGTGATGTGCAGCCCAACCATATAAAGTCTTCGGCAATAAATAGTCTTACCATCTAGTTCAGCTGGGCAGCCAAGATCCTTGGCAGTAGCCTGTAATGTTTTGGGGGCATTAGGAGCCTCCCTAGCCAATAACTCACTTGGAGGTATCCCACGCCTGACATTGAAATTTTCGTAAAAATAATCTATGGCACCTTGGCCCACCATTATCCATGTCCATAGGCTACTTCTGCCCAACTGCCAAAACTCTTTTTGTGTGTGTATGTGTGTGTGGTTTTTCGAGGTGGGTCTCACTTCAGCCCAAGCTAATCTAGAATTCCCTATGTAGTCTCGGTGGATTCAAACTAATGGCAATCCTCCTATCTCTGCCTATGGAATGCTGGAACTAAAGGTGTGCACCACCACACCTGGCCAAACTCGTTATTTTTTATTTTTTTAAATATATATATATTGGCTCCCAGTGACACCATTTCTAGCCAAGCTGATGGAGATCAAAGTTTCAAGCTTTAATAAAAAATAAACTGAATTTATAGGGAACATACATTCAAACTACCACACTGTACCAGTTTACATTCCCACCAACAATGTAGAAGGGTTCCTCTTTTTCTACACCCTTGCCAGCCTTTATTATCATTTGTTTTCTTGATGATTGCCATTCTGACAGGAATGAGTTAGAATCTCAAAGTAGTCTTAAATTTGCATTTCCCTAATGGCTGAGCATGTAGAACAAGTTTTTTAGATTTTTTTTTTCAAGGTAGGGTCTCACTCTAGTCCAGGCTGACCTGGAATTCACTGGAGTCTCAGGCTGGCCTCAAACTCACGGCAATCCTCCTACCTCTGCCTCCCGAGTGCTGGGATTAAAGGCATGCACCACCACGCCCGGCAGTTTTTTAGATGTTTATGGCTGTTTTTACTTCTGCTTTTGAAAACTATTCAATTCTCTAGTCCATTGTTTTATTCATTATTTAGTTTTTTGCCACTGAGCCATACCCACCCCTAGTCCTGTAGGGATCTCATATATATTTTTGAAAACAGAGATAGATAGATAGATAGATAGATAGATAGATAGATAGATAGATAGATAGATAGATAGATAGATAGATAGATAGAAGAAAAATAGAGAGAATGGGTATGCTAGGGCCTCTAACCTCTGCAATGGAACTCCAGATGCGTACAACACTTTGTGCATCTGGCTTTATGTGGGCACTAGGGGATCAAACCCCTGGTTATTAGGCTTTGTATGCAAGCACCTTAATCTCTAGGCTATCTCTCCAGGCCCCAGGGATCTTTTTAATAGTAAGTTATGTGGCTGGGGAAATGGCTGTGCAGTTAAAGGCATATGTTTGCAGAGCCTGCTGTCCTGGGTTCAAGTCCCTAACCACCCATGTAAAGCTGGATGGGCATTCCTTTGTAGCAGTAAGAGACCCTGGTGTGTTATACACACACACACACACACACACACACACACACACACACACACACACACATGTAAAATGAAAAAAAAACTTCACACTGAGGTGAATTCTTGTTTTCTGATAAGGAAAACAAGAGATCTATAATAACTTTTATTAAGTTGAATCACTACTTCAAAAACCACTCTTCACTGGTTGTGTCGACAGCATGCCTTTAATCCCAGCACTCCTGAGGCAGAGATAGGAGGATTTCTTGAGTTCAAGGCCAACCTGGGACTACAGAGTAAGTTTTAAGTCAGCCTGGGCTAGATTGAGACCCTACTGCAAAAAACAAATAAAAAAAATACTCTTTTTTTTGGAGGGGGGGCAATTGTGATATCACTGTATTCCCCAGGTTGGCCTCAGACTCACTATCCTGCCTAAGCCTTCTCAGGTACTGGGAATACAAGCCTTTGGTATTGCACTAACTAAAACCACCTCTCGCTCGCTCGCTCGCTCGCTCTCTCTTTCTCTCTCTCTCTCTCTCTCTCTCTCTCTCTCTCTCTCTCTCTCTCTCTCTCTCTCCCTCCCCCCCTCCCTCTCTCTCCCTCCCTCCTTCCCTCCCTCCCTCCTTTAGGCAGTCTCACAATAGCTCAGGCTAACCTTGAACTCACAGCATTCCTCCTACCTCTGCCCCTCAGGAGTGCTAGAACTGAAGACCTGTGCCTTCATTCCCAGCAAGACCATGACTCTTGGTTTCATCTTTTATTAGATTTCCTTCTGATTTTTTTCCAACATAAACATGTATACATATATACTTTGAAATTTTTTTTTTTTATTTGCAGGGACAGAGAGAGAGAATGGGTGCACCAGGGCCTCTTGACACTGCAAAAGAATTCCAGATGCATGTACTGTTTTGTACAGCTGGCTTTACATGGGTACTGGCAAATCGAATCCAGGCCGTCAAGCTTTGCAAGCAAGCACCTTAGCTGCTGAGCCCTCTATGTGGCACTACACTTTTTTTGTTCTGTTTTTCGCTTTTTTTTAAGGTACACTCTCGCTCTAGCCCAGGCTGACCTGGAATTCACTATGTAGTCTCAGGCTGGCCTTAAATTCACAGCAATCCTCCTCCCTAAGCCTCCCAAGTGCTGGGAATAAAGAGGTAAACCACCATGCCTGGTCCTACATATACACCTTTTTTTGTTTTCTTGAGGTAGCGCCTGGCCTGGGGCAAGTCATTTCACTTCTAGCCCAGTTTTCTGTTTCAAAGAAGGAGCACACTGCCACTCACTGTGCAGTGCTAGAGATCAGTGGTGATTGATGGACCCAGCAAGGAATGATACTACTAGATGTATTTAATGTCACACTTATCTCAGGCCTGAAGTGTTTGCATGGGTTAAGGTAGAACAATGTAGAAAACAGGCCCCAGTGAATAATCCCAAATTCTTTATGCCTGCCCCTCCACAGATTGCTTTTGACTTTGACTGAAGAAGAGTTTTCCAGGGTGCCATATGCCATAGAAAACAGCAGCCACAGAAGAGTCATCCTAATGGAGCTGGGGCGCGTCAAAGCACTGGGTGTGAAGCCTCCCCAGAATCTCTGGGAATATAAGGTGAACTCTGTGTCACTGTAGAGAACAGCTGAATGCTCACTGCCTATCTTGGAAAGAATGCATCACATGCACAATTGCAGCCCCTCTCTCTCCAGAGGCACCGAGCTATGGCAGGGGTTCCTCCTACACATTCCTATCTATGGGTTGTGGCCTCAGAAGTGGGAGCATTGTCTCACAGAACCTGACCATCACACGAGAGGCAAGAACAGAGCGCACCCTGCAGTAGCTTTCATCTGGGACCCGTCACTTGTTTTCTCTTCTGTGCAGTGTTCCATTGAAGATATCTGTGACAATTTTTGCATTTTCCTGTTGAGAGACATCAAGGGGGCTTCCATCTTTGCTATTTCAAGGGGTATTGTTGTAGGCAATTTTTTGTTTGTTTGTTTGTTTTTATTTTTAATGATGGAAAAAATATCGAAAACCAAAGCTTTTGGAAGAACCACAAATTCTTGAAGGTCTAGTGCCTCTCCTCAAACTTGACCTTGGCCTCCCATCTGGCCTTACCTTTTAGAACTGGGTCTCAGAAGACAGTTTTGTCCAAGGGGATATCCACAGGTTATCTTGTGGGCATGAGATGATTATAGTTAAAAATTTTCACAAAAGATTTAATCTTTGATCATTTAGCAATTTTCTTCCTTCGTGTGGTACCTGTCACTTTGTGTATCTTGCGGTCAATTCCAACCACCAGCACGTGGCTGTAGGGACAGTCTGAGGTGCCAACATCAATGTTCTTCACAATGACAGCTTTGTGTCTGGAGTAGTGTCCAGCCAGAACCAGTACCATTTTCCTGGGTTTCATGAACTTGTCCATTTCGACAGCAAACAGCAGGCACACAACAGAAAGGAAGGAAGTAAGGGAGGGAGGGAGGGCCTGCAAGGCTGCTGTGAGCATTCTTGAGTTCTTAGGTTGGTACACAAGCACTCCTTTCTTTGTTTTTTTCAAGGTAAGGTCTTGTTCTAGCCCAGGCTGACCCAGAATTCACTATGTAGTCTCAGAGTAGCTTCGAACTCACAGCAATTCTCCTACCTCTGTCTCCCAAGTGCTGTGGTTAAAGCTGTGCACCACCATGCCTGGCCACAAGGGATTGTTTGTTTGTTTGTATGTGTGTGCTTATGTATTATTTATAAAGAGATAGGATGGGTGCCCTAGGGCCTCTTGCCTCTGCAATAACCTCTGAGCCATCTCCCCAACCCCACACGCACTTCTTTACAGGATCTATTAGGTCCTCAGACTGGAGCACCGGAGCTGCTTTCAAGGATTACTGGGTCATAAGTAATGCACATCGTCATTGCTAGGTATTGATAAATTGATCATTAGCTTGACTGTACAGCTGGTTCTCATTCACAGAGAGGATGGAATGAGTACTGTACTATAGAGCAAATACTATGTTTATCATTAGCTATAGTATCTATATATGTCTACAATATACATACTTATATACTGAAAAAAATGTTCATTCATAGTGCAGACTGAGTCACTCGGGCAGCTTGGTCCATTCATGGTACAGCATGGAGAAAGAGGTCCTCATGTGCTTGTGGACCTTGCCTTGACACACTGTCTCTAGGGGCAGCTTGGTAATAACATTCAAATATAAACTGCACTGAGTTTGTTTTTTCTTTCAAGGTATGGTTTCACGCTAGCCCAGGTTGATCTAGAACTCGCTCAGTAGACCCAGGCCAGCCTTGACCTCACAGTGATTCTCCTACCTCTGCCTCTCGAGTGCTAAGATTAAAGACGTACACCACCAGGCCTGACTTTTTTTTTTTTTTTTTTGAGACTTGATCTCACTATATAGCTAGCTTGTAGGTTGGAACTCACACTCTTCCTGTCTCGGCCTCCTGAGTGCTGGGATTACAGGTATGCATCATCCTCACATCAAGATGAAAACTGAGGGTTTGAGACATAAAATTATGATTCTTGTTGATGTTCACTGTGGCATTGGTATCGGCAGCACAGAGAAGACAGAAGGACCATCATACCCGGCTGAAACCTGCTTCTCTCTTTCCAGTGCCTGTGCCTCATCTACTTAACCCATTTGAAAGTTGAGCACTTCAGTTGTTTGAGTCTGGCCTCAAACTCATGGCAGTCCTCCTACCCTAGCCTCCCAAATTCTAGGATAAAAGACTGGCTTTAAAAGGTATTCTAATTTTTGAAGAAAGGTGTGAAGTTGCTCAGATAGAATGTTCATGTGGTTTGGGTTTTTTATTTATATATTTATTATTCATAATTAAATACATTATATGCGCAAATCTTATGATGGTACCCCTGTTTCCCTCTTCCCTGTCCCCAATCCACTGAGTTTCCTCTACTGGATCCATCTATGGAGTAGGAGGTTATGAATTGTACAAGAGTGGCCCATTCCTCCTCTTCCCCTTTGTGTGTTGTTGCTTCAGGGTGCAGTGTGTCTGGATGTTCTCCCCAACCATGGCTCTTACAATCTTTCCGCCCCCTCTTTCACTCAGTTCCCTGAGTCATGGTGGATGAGATTTAGTTCTGCTTTATTGTTGAGATCTTAAGTGTCTCTGGACTTCTGCTTTGGGTTGTGTTGGATTTTATTGGTGTCTGGCTCATTGACTTCTCCTGGGTTATCTTACTTGCTGTGGCGATAGGTCTCTTCTTTATTCTGCCACTTTCTCATAGGTTTTATTTGGGGCCTACATGATAGGCCAGGGGTGGTTCTTCTCTTGCCAGGATGTCAGTCATCATCCCATAGCTTGTTTGTAGAATTGGGTTGTCCACAGCTCTCTCACTGCCTTCTGAAAAATACAGAATCTCCATCAGAGTGAGATTAGTATAGGTTAAATGAGACACATTACTAATTTGGCAAGATTGTATTGGGTGCAGCCTTTCCATAGTTCCCTATTAGTGGGAATTTCCCCTTAGAGCCCAGGTTTTTGGTCCTCATAAGATTTTTGCCCTGGATCCCAATTCCAGTTAAGGGTTCCTTGTCACTGAGTGAATCTCTTAGCCACTTTGAAAGCCATTGATTACCCGCCCTAGGTTTTGGTGCCAATATTACACAGATGATCTCTTCCCATAAAGCAGTGTGTTCAACATTCTCATGACATCAGTCTGAATTTTATCAGAGATCTGTGCTTTCTCCAAATATCATTGACCAGTGTCCCTGGCAGCTCATGTATCACCTACTAGCACGACACCTGCTACCATCTGGGAGCTGGTTACCATTCTGGGTCTCACAGGGTCTCGTGGTGTTGTGTGATGACTTTATGTGGTTTCTTCAGCAATAGGGACTTACTTTTGGCCTGAGGTGGGTATTCAAGAGCTTTGAGAGAAGCCTGTCTTGTTTTGGGGATCTCGTGGGTCTCTTTGATCAACAGCTCAGTGTGGGAAGGAACCCATGACTGGGACAGGGAGTTGTAGGTCTGGTCAATTTTTTCCATGGGATTAGGCTTCCTCCCCTTCTGTTCATGGCCCTGGACAGATATCTGCCACTATTCCCAGTTCATGTATTTTGTAATACTGTTTATTTTTTAATTATAAAGCTCTTGTAGCTAGGTGTGGTGGCATATGCGTTTAATGTCAGCACTCGGGAGGTTGAAGTAGGAGAGTTTGAGGTCAGACTGGGCTACAGAGTGAGTTTCAAGACAGTACTAGAGAGATTGCTCAGTAAATAAAGCACTTGTCACTTGAGCTTGCAATTGGTTCTGTTCTCCGGTACCCACATAAAGCCAGGTGCACAAAGTAGCATAGGCATCTCCTGTTCATTTGCAATGGCAGGAGCCTCTGGCACACCCGTTGTCTCTTATCCCTCCCTCTGTCTTTGCTTGCAAATAAATTTTTTAAATTTTTTTTAAAAAACTGCATTTCTCTGAGGACTAATGCCATTAAGTATCTCCAATGTGTTCACTTGCCCTCCTTAGATCTTGCAAAGGTACATGCCAAGTACCAGATAGGTTGACTGTGTGTGTGTTGTGCGTGCATGTATGATGTGTGCATTGCTGTGGGTGTCAGTGTCTCTATCTCTCTTTACCTTATTTAAAACAGGGTCTCTCGCTGAATTCATAAATCACAATTCAGCTAGACTAGCTGTTGAGCTCAGGGATTTCCTGTCTATGCCTCCCCAGTGCTGGGCTTACAGGTGTGCACCACCATGCCCAGCATTTATGTGGGTGCTGAGAATCTGATCTCAGCTCCACAGGCTTGTGTGGTAATCACTTTACCCACTGAGTCATCTCCTTGGTCTCTTGTTTTGTTTTGTTTTGTTTTATGACACAAGGTCTCACACTGCAGCCCATACTAGCCTTGAACTCGGGGAATTCCTCCTGCTGTAACCTCTCAAGTTCTGGGATTGCAGATATACACCACCATGCCCATTTAAGTTGAATCATTTCTAAAATTACTTTTATGATCAAGAAAAACTAAGCAGGAACCAAGTGTGGTAGCTCGGGCCTGTAATTCCAACACTCAGGGAGCTGGAGCAGGAGAAAAACCCTGCCTCATAAAACCATAAAGGGCTGGAGAGATGGTGCAGTGGCTAAGATGTTTGCCTACAAAGTCTTAACAACTCAGATTCCTCATTGCCCACATAAAGCCAGATGTAGAAAGTAGTGCATACATCTGGAGTTCATTTGTAGTGGCTGGAGGCCCCGGTGTACCCATTCTCTCTATCTCTCTTCTTGCAGATAAAAATAATTTTAAGAAAATAAAGACAAAATAGAAATGGACATTCTTTGTAATAAAATATTAAGTACAGCATTAACAAATGTCATCTCAAGCTTCTCATACTCCCTTTTCAATGATGATAAGCATTCTGTACTAAGTAGCTAATAGAATTTGCATAGGCCATGATTTCAGTGGTTTCCATACTATACCCATGGAAGCACTGACTATCCTATAAATGAAGCCTTTTCCACTTCTATTTATTTTCATAAAGTGGTCCTGCCTTCATATTGGTTACACTAAACATTTGACATATTTTGTAAAACTACTTCCCCAGAATGTCATGTTCTCTGAGCAGGTTCTAGGAGCAAGCTTCTTCTCAGCCTTCTATTAGGAGAGAGATTGGACCTCCCTCCCCGCCTCGGGGCCATGGCATGCTAAATGAGCACTCTTACCTCTGAGCCACGTCCCTACCTCTTGGTTTTTGAAACAGGATCCTGCTATGTAATGAAAGCTGAACTTAAACTTGCTTTGTCATCCAGGCTACCTTCAGATTTTCAATCCTCCTGCCTTAGACTCCATAGTGCTGGGATTACAGGTGTGTGCCAGCATTCACAGAAAGACTGGACTTTTTAATATCATAGCCCAACCGGTGGATTATTTAGCCATTCACTTCTAACTCTATCCACCACAGAAAAGACTGATGGCAAAGGGCATGGGGCCGCCATCCTAGGAAACAGCCACCATGGCTCTAACAGCCATGTCTGCTTGTCTTCTGCAGGCCGTGAACCCAGGCAGGTCCCTGTTCCTGCTGTATGCCCTCAAGAGCTCCCCAAGACTTGGCCTGCTCTATCTGTACCTGTTTGACTACACAGACACCTTCTTGCCCTTCATCCACACCATCTGCCCTGTGCAGGAAGATGGCTCCGGGGAGGATATCCTCACCAAGATTCTGGTAGGTCTACAGAGCACCTGGAGTAGAGTAGTGTGCAGAACCAGCCAGGCAAGCAGCAGCCAGCCTCCCCTGAAGAGGAAAGGAAAGACGTCTGTTCCTAGAAATCTGTTGTTCATGTTGCACAGCTAGAGGGGCTAACCCTCTAGGCTCAAATATTCTTTTCAATTTGTGTGTGTACCCATGCATACACACATACCAAAGTACTTTGCCATTGCAAACAAATGCATGTTGGTTTTACATGGGTGGCTGGAGATTGAACCCAAGCCATTAGGCTTTGCATTCTAGTGCCTTTAACCACTGAGTCACCTCTCCAGTCCTATCAAGTTAACTTTAAAAAAAATAAATACATTTATATGAGAGACAGTGAGTGTGAGTATGGGCATGGCAGGGCCTCCTGCCACTGCAAACAAACACCACACACAT
Organism: Zapus hudsonius; assembly: GCA_004024765.1. Classification (NCBI taxonomy): domain Eukaryota; kingdom Metazoa; phylum Chordata; class Mammalia; order Rodentia; family Dipodidae; genus Zapus; species Zapus hudsonius. Next base: position 16,370 of record PVHP010021185.1, read on the forward strand.
GTGCCACGTTGCGCATCTATTTTAACATTAGGGAATTGAATCTGGGCCATCAGGCTTTGCAAGCATCTTTAACTACTGAGAAATCCCTCCAGCCCAAGCTAACCTTTTTATCTACTAGTACTTATAAATTAAAATTTTTGAGTGTGTGTGTGTGGTGGTGCACAGCTTTAATCCCAGCACTCGGGAGACAGAGGTGAGAGGATCACTGTGAGTTTGAGGCCAGCCTGGTCATCCTGGGCTAGAGTGAGATCCTACCTAAAACAAAACAAAAACAATGACAACAACAAAAAAAAAACCTACAAAAAAATTTTAAAAAGAAAGAAAAAACCCATGGGGCTGGAGAGATGGCTCAATGGTTAAGGCACTTGGCTCCAGTGCCTGAGGCCCCAGGTTCAATTCCCCAGTACCCACATAAGCCAGACCCACAAGGTGGTGGCCCTGGTTCTCTCTCTCTCTCTCTCTCTCTCTCTCTCTCTCTCTCTCTCTCTCTCTCTCTCTCTCTTTGCTTGAAAATAAATAAAATATTTTTTTAAAAAACCCAAAATAATAATAATAATGTTTTCTTTTAAGCCAGACATGGTGACACATGCCCTCTAATCCCAATACCCAGAAAGTTAAACCAAGAAGATTAAGTGTTCAAGGCTCACCGGGGTTACATGCTGAGACCCTGCTGGGGGAAAAAAAAGTATTTAGATGGTTACAATATGTTTCAAGAAATGTAAGCTTGCCCACCACAATCATTTATGTGGTTTTGGGTCTGTATTTTCTTCTTCAAGGACGTGAGGGAGCCCACCTGGAGACAGTGGAGAGAATTCCTTATCAAATACTCCTTCCTTCCATACCAACTGATTGCTGAGTTTGCCTGGGATTGGCTGGAGGTTCATTACTGGACCTCACGGTTCCTCATCGTCAATGCTATGCTGCTCTCAGTTCTGGAATTATTCTCCTTTTGGAGAATCTGGTCAAGAAGTGAGCTGAAGTAAGTGCTTTTTAAAAATGTTTTATTCATTTATTTATTTCAGAGAGAGAAAGAGGCTGACAGAGTGGGCACACCAGGTCCTCCAGCCACTGCAAACAAACTCCAGACGCATGCACCACCTTGTGCATCTGGCTTTATGTGGGTACTGGGGAATTGAATCTGGGACCTTAGGCTTTTCAGGCAAGCGCCTTAAATGCTGAGCCATTTCTCCAGCCCATAAGTGTGCTTTTAAATGTGGGAGATGATTGGAGCAACAAGGACTGGGGAAGAAATACCGAGTGGGGAAAGCTCTACTGATTTTTCAGACTTTGAAAAAAAAAATCCTTCTACCAAGACTCCTCAGTCTGCTTTGAGAAAGGATACAGCCTGGTGCCAAAGACAGGTTGGTCAGGCAAAAAGGTGTGTTCCAGGCAAATACGAGGGTATTTGTGGAATGGGAGAGCAGACCCGGTGAGGCCTGAGGGGAAGGCCCAGGTCTGGGCCCTGCTCATCTGAACCTTCCCTGAACAACTCTCTTCTCTTTTCAGGACAGTGCCTCAGAGAATGTGGAGCCATTTTTGGAAAGTGTCAACACAAGGGCTTTTTGTGGCCATGTTCTGGCCACTTATTCCTCAGTTTGTTTGCAACTGTTTGTTTTACTGGGCCCTATACTTCAACCCAATTATTAACATTGACCTCGTGGTCAAGGAAGTCCGGCGACTGGAAACCCAAGTGTTATGACTGCAGTACCACAGCTCTGAGAAACTGCAGGTCTCCCTGACGCCTGAGCTAAGCCCCAGTGCTTCACAGGGGTGAGAGAGGGAAGGACTTTCTGTTTCTACCCCTGGCAAAGCAAGGTGCTGCTTTGTATGCCAAGGCTTCCACCAGGTCCTCTCACCTGTCCCTGTGGTACCATGCAGCTGGGCCTGACATCCAGAGCACGCGAGCCTCCGCATGGCCACCATGGCAACAGCCCCTCCTGCCCAGCCACCTTCCTTCAGGGACCGGGGAGACTCAGGACACTGTGGTCATCAGGACTCAGGGTCCTCAGAGGACACAGTATGAGAGATGTTGTCAGAGGCCACCATGGTCAGCACCCCTAACCTCAGTGACTGACAGGCTTCCAAAACTAGGCTTGTTGGGGCCAGGCCTGTCAAAAGCCAAGTTTAGGAAAACAGGAATAAGATTTTGTCATAGGCACAGCATATAACAAAGAAATACAGAGGAAAACCCAGAATTAAGTCACAGTTCTGTCTTGTTGAATAGTTGTTAGGTAAAGAGTAAACTTGAAAAGGATCCAACCTACCAGTAAATGGTAGTTAGCAGTCTTCACAATTTCCTTTTATGTACTTGGAAGTTTGGGCCCTTTCTGCAATCATGGGGCCTGTTCAGTGGGATGCCAGGCAACTCGGTGGAATTTCTATTGGCCTGAGTTGCATCAGGCTATGTAAGCTCATTATTTGAGGTTTGTTTTGTCTTGAATTTAATCTGTAAAATAAATCCAGTAGTCTTTGTTCAATGAAACATCTTATGTTGACCTCACTGCATAATGTAGGGTCTTTATTTTCCTGTTTTGAAGTATAAACTGCAGTATCATTATGCCAAATGCTATCACTGTATATATCCTATCAGTTGAACACAGCAGGGCTAAGTCGGATCTCATCCACACTGGGCTTGCGGAGATGAGCTCACATCCTAAGTGTGTGTGTGATTCCATGAACATTCAGAAACCCTTTGTATCTGTGAGTGAAGATGTCACTCAAACTTTGCATCAGAAAATTTGGAAAAATTACTTGAAATAAATATTTTTATACAAATTAAAACCTCCATACACAGTGAAATATTGTTTAGGAAATGCCAACAAAAAATGACATTAATTTGATATAATCTAGTCATAATTAAGTTCCCAGCTCCACTCAACATGGAGCCAAAGGAAAGAGGGAGAAAATCTGCCTGGGTTTGCTCAGAAATCCCCAGGCCTACCTCTCATGACCACAGGGGTGATGCAATGTGTGTGCATTCCCAGAATTATTAGTATTGCCTGTGACAAGGGGGGGATGGCTGACCAGGACCTGGCTGGCATGGGTGTAGCAGGGTCCAGTCCAGACCACAAGTTGAAAGACTACCCTACCTGGGGCCTCCCACACCGACCCCACCTGCTTCCACACCCTGCCTCAGAGATGAGTAATACCTAGGTTTGCTCTGGAAAAGGGGGCAAAGGAGAATTGGCCTTGAGCAAACAGATAAGCTGAATACTCATAACTTTCCTGCCATGTGGAATGGGTACACTTGGCCACAGGCTGCCTCTCACGACCCAAGAAAACAAGCTTGGAGGCATCAAAAGTGTCCACATAAATATCCTAACATACTGTTTCTCCAAATCTGAGCCAAGGGACACTAAAAGATTTCTTTACAAGTATCCTAAATGGAACAATGGAGTATGACCAAAACACATTACACATGTATGAAACTGCCAACTATTAAAAACAAAAATATGCATTAAGTATGATACCCTAAAGTGGACAATCTAAAACTGGCATCTAATCTGGTTTTGTTATTTGTTTTGGTAGTACCTGGTTGAAGCACTCTACCATGAACTATGTGCCTAGTCTAATATGACTCTTCAAGAGAAAGTTTTCAAAGGTTTTTTTCTTCATGACAGAAGGTTCATGGCAGAAAGTGCATGTTTCATTTCAAGACGAGAGAAGACCAGTGCACTGGATGCTCAGTGATTCTGCATAGTTAGAATTGGTGTAATTTATAAAGTACTTGTTTGTGGTCATTTGAGGCAGGGTCTCATGGAGCACAGACTGGCTTCAACCTCATTACATAGATTACATAGATTCTTCAGCCGGCATTTCAAGGCCTTGGAATAATTTCATTTTCAATGCTTCATACTGTATTTTCCTCTTATTTATTGGGGTTTTTTTTTTTCCTTGCAGTGTTGGAGATACCAAGCCCAGGGCCTCAAGCATGCTAGGCAAGTGCTCTACGATAGAGCTGTACATCAGCCCAGGAAATAAAATTTCTTTTTTTCTGTTAGAAACAGTATCTTGGCCAGGCTTGGTGGCGCATGCCATTAATCCTGGCAATCAGGAGTCACAAGTAGAAGGATCACTGAGTTAGACGCCAACCTGAGACACAGAGTGAGTTCCAGGTCAGCTTGGCCTAGAGTGAAACCCTAATTCGAAACCCCTCCCCCCCCCAAAAAAAAAGAAACAGTACCTTGGGCTGGGGCTGAAACCTGAATACCCAAGTTTGGGTCCTCAGGCTCCATGTAAAAATAGCCAGAAGCTCTATTCCCTGCATGCTATTGGCAACATGGAAAGAAAAGACAGGAGAGTTTCCTGAAGCTTGCTGACCAGCTAGCCTGAGAACAAGAGGCCCTGGCCTGCCTCAGATGAGGTGGAAGGAGAAGGCCATCCTGAAAACTGTGCAGGGAGCTCTTGTGCCTTGCTCACACAAAACCTAACACGTCAACTACTAAGATCAATATTTCGAAAAGGGAACCAGTATCTTCCTATGTTGCCCAAGTTTTTTTAAACTTTTTTTTCCAAAGTTCAGGGTCCATGACAGAAGAGGTGTCAGAAAGATCGGCAGAGCCAAAGGAAGGGTAGGACTGCTTACAAGGCAAACCTCCAGACACAAAGTGGCCTTGATCTTCATGACTTCACAGACTGACACTACCTACACAGACCTTCATGATAGGAGGAAAAGATGATGACATGAAAGCAAGTAGAGACTAATTGAGAGGGGGAGGGGATATTATGGAGGGGAGACGAGAGAGGGAAGGGAGAAGTGGGGAGGGAATTTTCATGGTTTACTGTCTATAATTATGGCAGCAGTCAATAAATTTCAAAAATATTTTTTATTTGCAAGCAGAGAGAGAATTAGAAAGAAAAGGAAGGGGTGTGCCAGGGCCTCCTGCCACTGCAAACAAACTCCAGACACATGCCACTGTGTGTCTTGCTTGACATGGGTACTGGGGGATCAAACCCAAGCCATCAGGGGTTTGCAAGTAAGCACCTTTAACTGCTGAGTCATCTCTCCAGCCCCATGTCACCCAAGTGTGAAAGATCTTCCTGACAGCCTCCCCAAGAGAGTATTACAGGTATATGCCACCATGCCTGGTTCCAGAAAATAAACTTTATTAGTGGGGGAATGTAATGGAGAATAATCTTTATTACAATGACAACTGTTAAACTTGAACTGACAAAGGTGGTGTGTCATGTGGCCATCTCTTTCATGTCACGGGCCTACAGCGTGTGGCCAAGGCCAAGTCACAGAGCAGGTCTTCACTCATTTCACCAGCAGCCATCAGCTGCAGGTTGGAAGACAGCATACCTTTTCAGAAATGTTGAACCCCCAAAATGATATGGGGACCAACACAGTCATCATTGTGTAAAATAGGCCAAAGATTATCTACCATCACCAAGCTGGTAACTAAAGCGCCTCAGTCCTTGGTTCCTGGAGGGAGAAAGAAAGCAAACTTGCAGCTCTATCTCTTGGCTTCAGTTGCCTCTGCAGAAAACTGAATGCATGCCATTGATCAGGGGTGAAAATTGGGGTTCTGTTTCTTCTGTGCCAAAGAACGTTTCCATTCTAGCCAGTCAGTCACAAGGGGGCGAGTCCTTCTCACATAAAAACGCAGGGTACAAAAGGTACCTTAAATGATACTCCGTCTCAGCTAGGCAGTTAGCAATCTCCTTGTCACACTCGCACAGGAGTTCTTGGCATTTGTTCTCTGCTGGTCCTGGAAAAAGTGGGGAAAATGCAGTTAGAGCTGAGGCCTATAGAGGCAGTTACTGGAGGCAAGATCGGTTGCACTGACAAGACACTTCGGAGCACCCCACAGGCTCTCTCCATGGGCAGGGCCACACCGGGAGGCAGAAATCAGCCCCCTTTACAGGAAAGGAGCCTGGCATTTCAAATGGAAATCCAGGTAAGCTTTTAGTTTCTGTGTCTAAATTACACTGTTTCATTTGGGAGCCCATTCAGACAAGACGGTAGGGTCCTGGCAACTATCAGGCCTGGGTTGACAATGCCTATTCTGCCCAGAGCGCTGGGACCTTACTCAACCTTTCTGAGCCCAAGTGCTCATTTCAGACAGGAGCCCTGGAAGAGTGGGGCTCAGTTGGTAGAGTTTTCCTGGCATTTATGAAGCCGTAGTACCACAGTGTGATGATTTGATCCAGGTGTCCCCCACAAACGTATGTGTTCTGAATGTCCAGCTGATGAGTTTTGGAATTGGGACCTTGTTGGAGGTGTGTTGTTGGGGGCGGGCTTATGGGGATTATAGCCGGCTTGCAGTGCTGTGGTGGAGGTGATGTCCACCCCTCTGCTCATGCCATCATTTCCCTGCCATTATGAAGCTTCCCCTCAAATCTGTAAGCCAAAATAAACCTATTCCTCTCAACAGCTGCTCTCGGTTGGGTTCTTTGTCACAGCAAAGCTAACTACACCCAGTATGCACATACGTACATAAATACATAGGTACAGTTATTGATTGGACAGCCTGAAAAAGAAGCTGGTAAAGTACCCAATAGGAAGAGATGTCGGTAGGAGACTTGCCTAGTATGCACAAAGCCCTGGGTTCAGTCTCCAATTCCACAGAAACCAGGCATGGTGACTCATGCCTGAAATCCCAGCACTCAAGAGGCAACTCAACATGAATTCAAGGTCAACCTAATTTACATAGTGAGTTCATGACAATCTGGGTTACAGAGTGAGCCCCCATCTCAAAAAAAAAAAATACCAAAGAAGTGGGGGGGTTGTAAGATTGGATTCATCCACCTGAGTTGATACCTGTTCCCTCCTCTGCAGGACTGGACAGGATGCCCTCTAGTGCTTCCTGCATGCACACTAGTTCTCATCTTGGCAACCATGTGTAACAACTAATGGCTGTAATGGTTTGAATAACAACATTGATTCATTTTAAAAGAATTCAAGGTAAAAGAGATGCAGTTCGGTGGGTACAATGCTTGCCTAGCATGAACAAGGTCCTGGGCTCCAACTCCAGCACTACATAAACCCAGAATGATGGCACATGCCTGTAATCCCAGCACTTGGGAGATAGAGGCAGGAGGAGTTCAAAGTCATCTTTAGCTATGTAGCAAGTTCAAGGCCAGCCATGAGACCCTGTCAGAAAAATAGAGTGTTTTATCTAATATAAAATTTTAACTGATTTGTAATTTTAAATTTTGAACTGATTAATACTTTGCTTTCAGAAGAGAGCTCCGGAGCAGCCTGCTAACCTGGGCTCCCTAGGTGTTTGCACTGGTAGCCATGGTCCAAGGTATTGCTCAAGCTGGTGCTGGACTTTGGCCGTATCCATATATTACAGTCAGCTTTCTCATTGGGGACACAATAAACCCAAACCAAAAGTAAGCTGATGTGAGGAAAGGGGTTAATTTTGGCTTATCGACTCAAAGGAAAGCTCCATAATGGCAGGGAAAATGATGGCATGAGCAGAGGATGGACATCGCCTTCTGGCCAACATCAGGTGGACAACAGCAACAGGAAGGTGTGCCAAATGCTGGTTACAATACCCATAAGCCCGCCTCCAACAACACAGCTCCAACAAGGTTCCAATTCCAAAATGCCATGAGCTGGGGATCACGAATTCAGAATACAAGTTTATGGGGGACATCTGAATCAAACCACCACACCATATGATGCTGGCTTTGCAGGCATGAATTAAATGGTGTATTTGAGGTTCCTTTAGGTTACAGCATACATGTAGGAAGCACTGGAGGGCAACCTGAGAAGAGACCAAGAGCCAAAGAGTCATGGCGCCTTCCACCCAGATTTCAGAGGAAAGGCTGGGAAACCAGGCAAAGTGGGGCAGTGTCAGAGTTCCTGGAAGGTGCTGTGGAACGCTATGAAGGTGACACTGAAGCTACAAGGGAGATGCCAGGAACTTTGGAAGATCTGAGAAAAGCCGCAGGGAGTGTAGTCAGCCCAGAAAAGAGGCGAGTGGGCTGCAAAGGGCAGTGCCAAGGAGCGGGGCCCCCAAGCCCTTCACCCCACCCACCGCCCTGCTGGGTTTCAGTCTTACTTTGGTCTGAGCTTTCCTTGATCTCCTATTCCTCCCTGTTAGAATGAGGCTGTTTTCTCTGGGCAACTGTACCTTCAGAGGATGTAAATTTTTTTTTTTTATTTTACAGGGGCTCACAGCTGAGAGTTTGCCTTGAACCTCAGAAGAGACTGAATTTCCTCCTCCTCCTCCTCCTCCTCCTCCTCCTCCTCCTCTTCCTCTTCCTCCTCCTCTTCTTCTTCCTCCTCTTCCTCTTCTTCCTCTTCTTCCTCCTCCTCCTCTTCTTCTTCTTCCTCCTCTTCTTCTTCCTGCTCCTCCTCCATTATTCCTTCTGCCCTGATGCCGTGCCTTGAGCCCTAAGTGATGTAGCAGCTAACTGCAGAATGAACCTTCTGGAACCATGAGCCAAAACAAATCTTCCCTCTTTTTGTTTGCATCACACATTTTTGCTACAGAGAAAAAGATTTGATGAATACAGTGGGGAAGAGGTCATCATAAAGTACATTCAAGTTGTGATGGTTAAGTTTTATTATCAACTTGAATTCTGTAGTCATCTTGGATGGGTCTCTGAGGATGTTCACAAGAAAGCAGCCCCTCAGAAGGTGGCAGGATTTAAGGAAGCTCAGGGGAGCTAGAAATGAACATCCCTTCATGGGAGGGCAGTGCAGGAAGGAAATTCCAGAGACTGAGGAAGTCAATGAGTCTGGGATAGGGTTTCCTAAGGGGAAAGAAATCTCTTCCTCCTGCCTGTTTTGCTTGTGCTTATGTGTGGTGCTGGTGATGGTTTCTCTCTCTTCTTGGACCTGTGAAAGTTGGCTAATCTCTTTCTCCATTATGGAACTTCCCCTGGATCTGTAGCTTCAATAAATCCTCCCATAACTGTGCCTTGTTTGGAGATTCATCCCAGTGGCGTGCGGCTGACTATGACACAAGTCATGGCCCAGTTGTTTTCAACTGTGGGCAGCTGTTGCTCACAGGGAACTTGGTGATGTCTGGAGACATTTGTGGTCCCCTTGAATGACAGGATTAGGTTGTTTAGGCCAGTTATCTCAGATGACTGAGAGGAAAAAAGGCATAATGACTATACTGTAATAGATGGAAATAAACACTCCTTCTGTGATGGGTAGGAGAGAGGGAAGACTGCCTAATACTGGTCCACACAAATATTTGAGTTATACACCCTCAACCAGGCCTTAAACCTTAGAGAATAAGAGGCTACCATATACACTACGTGGTGGTATGCATGTGGAATGCAGCCCCATAGCTTCGTGTTTTGAATGCTTGGTTTCCAGCTCATGGCAATTTTGGAGGCGAAGTCTTGCTCTCCCTGATGAGAGGGAGAAGTAATGTCAATATTGCACAAGAGTACCACAGGGTATCTCAGGCTGTGTGTGATTCTATACTTAAAGTTTCGGACTCAGATGAGTCTACACTATTGTTAACCAAGTGTGTGAAAGAAGGGATCACTTGTCAGAGGGTGTGGGAGCGGTTATTGTGCCTTAAACTGCGTCAACATTCGTTTTGAAGGTCTCTGTTCTTCCTCCTACTAACCAATGCTAAGTCCCTATTTCTCTGCCAAATATTCTCCCGCCTGCAGGGTTCCTCCTAGAGATCACATGACCCTTGCTGTGGCCAGGTTACCTAGCAACCTGGTGATGCTAATTCCTAAGTAACCGCCCATGCTTTTCCCCCCTGTGAAAAGATACTTAAGTGCTGCCTGCCTTGGAAATAAGCGAGTTTGATCGGAATATCGTCTTACTCCATTCCCTGCGTCTCTTATCTCTCTCATTCTCAACCCCTCTCTAGAGCCTTCGCTGACTGACCCGCAGGTGGGTTAGGACAATTGGCTCCCAACGTGGCCAGCATTGGCATATAGCACGAGAGAACCTGTGAAGAACACTGAATCGGAAAGCCACGGTACATATAGAAGAGAAAAAGTGACCATATAGAAGAGAAGTGACCACCCACGAAGTAGCCTGCCTCATGGACCAAGGCCTCGTGAGTGATCAGTGAATATGGGACAAGAAATAAGTAAGCATGAGATAAGTTGTTGAATATTTAAAAAGAAGCTTTAAAGATGTAAGGGGTAAAGATTTAAATAAAAGATTTGTTAAGGATTTTTGATTTTATAAAGGGAATTCTCCCTGGCTCCCACAATAGGGAGCTATAGATGGAAATGAATGGAAAAGAGTTGGTAATGCTTTGCAGTTTTATTACAAAATATTTGTTCCTGAAAAAATTCCTGTAACTGCCTTTTCTTATTGGAACTTAGTTAATGAACTAATTAGTTTTTGCCAGGAAAACACCACAGTCGCTGCGGCAATCATACAGACTGAAAGACTTTTGCAAAATGATAAAGAGAAGGGAGAAGTACCCAGAACTCCCAGGATAGATGCGAGGAAAAAACTTTGGCCCAGAATTGTGAGGAAAGAGACCAATTACCATGCAAGGATCTAGAAGAAAAAGAAGTAGATTTAATTTCTTGGGATAGTGTGGATGAAAAAATAATTGCAGAATCAGAAAAAAAGACCAGGATGAAAATAGCAAGGAAAGGGAAAAATTAAAACCCTGATTAATAAAATTGAGACAAAAAGGAGACCTCCAAAAAATATCCTTCCCTAGAAAATCTTAAACAAAAAAAGGATGATATTTTGTCAGATTCTGACTTCAAGAAAACTGAGGAAGAGGCTGAAAATTACCATAATCTGGACTGGCCGCCATTGAAGATGTGTCCTCCTCACTATTGTCTGGAGGCTATAGTGCCATTCCCTGACTCAGCACCATTTCGTCTTAAAACCATGCCTAAGCATCAGAAAGTGAAGAACCAGAGATGCCATCCTGGAGTTAGAAATTATTTTGCAACAAATCAAGTTGTGCTTGATTTGACCATACCTTAAAATGGCCTGGAATTTCTCTGAATGTGCTCTACCCCTCCCAAGAATCGAATCTCCCCAATTAAAAATCAAAGAATGTCAGAAAGCGTAACAGATCGGATAAATGCAGCTGCACAGATAAGGGCTAAGCAGGCCTCAGAAGTTGCTTGCGCTTTGAAGAAATTATCTGGTCTTTTTGACTCACATAAAATTTACAGCTTACTGCACTATCTCATGTCTATAAATCTATAAATTTAATTGCACTCCTGTTTGATACATTCCTCATTGGAAATGCACCAAGTTTTAGAGATTAAAAGCCCCACTTTTTCCTTTGTTAGTTGCTATTCTCTGAAGCCCTGCATTGGAGCGAGATAGCCACTGGCCAGTCCTGTGTGCCCAAATATAGCTTGCTTTAATTTGGTCTACATTGCAGTCTGTGGTCTTTTCTTTGCGTTCGTGGGTTCAACATTATGGAGGCCCCAGTGAGATAAAACCGCCTGTCCAAATTCTGAAGTCAGACCTTCACTCGGACTCCTCCGGAGCTGAAGTGCAGCCAGGAGATGCGCACCTGGAGATTGTCCAGGGCTCAAGGTTTCAAGGTGAGCCTTCGGCTCGACAGATGGTCAGAGTGAACAGCCACACCTAAAAGAACTCAGCAAGCATCTTTCTAAGGAGGCCTCCGGTAAGTCCTGGGAAGAAATTTCTTTCGATGGCATTCGGTTTTGGTGTTGTTCCCCTGGTCCTGCTTTGGACATTTGGTTCTCTTGTTTGGTTCCGTCTTAGACACTTGGTTTTCTGTTAGAGCGAAGTGGTCCTTTCTGTGGCATTTGGTTCTGTCTTAGACACTTGGTTTTCTGCCAGAGTGAAATGGTTCTTTCTGTGACACTTGGTTCTGCCCAAGACATTTGGTTTTCTGTCAGAGTAAAGTGGCCTTTCTGTGACACTTGGTTCTGCCTAAGACACTTGGTTGTCTTGGACACTTGGTTTCTGTCACAGCAAGGTAACCCTTTCCCTGACATTTGGTTCTGTCTTGGGCACTTGGTTTCTGTCACACTGGGGTAAACCTTTCCCTGGTGTTTGATTCTGTCTTTGGCACTTGGTTTTTTGTTTTTTTTTCACAGTAAGGCAACCCTTTACCTGACACTTGGTTCTGTCTTTGACACTTGGTTTTGGTTTTGTGGAATCCCTCTTGGGGACTGTGAGGTGCCTGACGGGGCACATGAACTCCTGTCCAGAACATTAGCGAGATGTCGCACTGTCATTTTTTTGGCGCCTGGTTTTGGACCCCTGTGTTATGTTCTGTTTTGTTTGTCTCTTCTGCTCTTTTTTGTGAATCTCTCAAACGGTTCTTATCTCCTAGGAAAAGCCTTGATAGGAGTCTGAGGTTAAATTAGTTCTTGGTTTTGTCCCTGGAGTTTTCAGATAAATTAAAAATTTTAAACAGGAATTCATGACTTCTGAATGAATGATAAATGTGCATGTATGTGTATGTATGTGGCTCATAGCCTTGAGGCTGTAAAATAAATTCTATCAGGAAAACAAGGATTTTAAGAAAGGATTTCATCTCCTCTCTCTGTACTCTTGCTAACAGGCTTATGATTGGTTACAGCTTCCCATCTTGTGATTCCCTCCTCCTTAACAGGAGTTTCCTCTTTTGTCTGTTTCAAAACAGAAAACTTTTTAGACAGGAATAAGGCAAAAATCTCTGTCAAGGAGCTAGTCTAATGTCCTAAGAACAGAGTCAGAGAAAAATCCTGAGTTCATCAGATTGCTATGGAGTTTAATCCAAAGTGGCACTTCAAGGAAGAATAGGGGAAAAGTTCAGATTTAAAGTTTATCTGAAGGAATTATAAATTATTAAATACAGGCAAGATCCTCAATAAAAATAGAGAAAATAAGCTATATATTTAAAAGTTGATCTTAGTCCTCTACAGAAGACCATTTTTTAAAAAAAATAAAGTTTATAGAAAATGGTCCTAGTTTATAAAAAATATAATCCGGCCTCATAACACAATAATAAAAGCAATAAAAACTTAAAATAATTCTGAATAAGTAATAGAACAAAAAATATAAATAGGTAGGACATTAAAAAGGTATAGACTGAGGAGCCATTGGTAGAATGTTGAATATAACATATTATGATGAGTGCCAGAAATATCCAAAGAAAAGAAAGTTACAGATGAGAATCTATGTTAGAAATATTGCCTTGGTAAAACTATTCTGAGCAAAAAAAAATTATGCAGGAGGTATCACCATACCTGACTTTAAAACATGCTACAATGCCATAGTAACTAAAACAGCATGGTATTGGCAGAAAAACAGACAGTCTGACCAGTGGAATAGAATTGAAGACCCAGCCTTTAATGCAAGTAACTTCAGCTTCTTAGTCTTCGACAAGGGTGCCAACAATGTATGCTGGGCCAAAGATAGCATCTTCAACAAATGGTGCTGGACAAATTGGATAAACACGGGTAAAAAAATGAAAATAGACCCACT
>PVHP010021186.1:0-29854 GCA_004024765.1 Zapus hudsonius
AGAGAGAGAGAGAGAGAGAGAGAGAGAGAGAGAGAGAGAGAGAGAGAGAGAGGAAGAGGAGAGAGAGAGGGAGAGAGAGAGAGAGGGAGAGAGAGAGAGAGACACCTGTGGTGTTCTCCTCTGGCCTCTCCACACCGATGCATGGGACATGTGCATGTGAACTCATATATGCATACAGGATACACACCAGACCGCACACTCTACAAACACAAATAAATAAGAAAACAATAAATGTTGATCCTGTATGCATTTCTGGCGGGAACATAAATGGTGCTGCTACTTCAGAGTCATTTGGACACATCTCAAAATGGTGAACAGAGTTAACATGTGACTCCTAGGTGTATAACCCAGAGAAACAAAAGTATATGCCCACACACACATGCACACACAAACGTATTCATAAAAAATATTCAGAATAGCAAAAAGTGAAAAGTGCCTAAAAGCTCAAAGATAATGAAGCATACTACATAGACACAGCTTGATTATACCTTTAAGAAATATTAAGTAAAAATCTATAGACACAATAGGCCAAACACTGTAAGTTCATTTATGTGAAATGCCTAGAATATACAATATATACAGACAAAAAAATTGATTATCTCTTACTTGATGGGAAAGAGAACAACAGGAATGGTTTGCTGGTAGGTGAATGTGTTATGTGGGAGAGAAATAAAAATATTCTAAAACCATAGACCATAATACTAGAATTATTGTAAAAATAGATTATGAACTTTAATGGGTAAGTTGGATGGTATATAAATTATCTCTTAATAAAGTACATATTAAGTAATAAAGCAAAAAGTTAAACAGATAAAATTATCATCATAATTCATTCCTTCTTCATAAAACTGAAAAAAGGATGTGTATGTGGTATGATGTAGTTACATAAAATTTACCTGTATACTAAAGAGATCTATGCAAGTGTGGAGAATCTATGCACGAATGTAATAGAGGAAGGGGACCGACCAAGAGGAAGGGTGGAGATTGGACCAGCCCTGCAGAATTTTCAGTAATATTTGCAATATTTTCTTCCCTTAATTTAGCTGGGATCCACCCTATTTATCATATCCTTTTCTGTCTTTTCAATTTTTCTAGCTAATTTGTCAGAAAAACAATAATGATTATATGATTACCAAGAAACTCACTCACCCTCATGAATTAGTTGTGTTTTCCAGGGCATGTCTTCCCCTGTTGCTAACTTTCTGTTCGCATTCAGGTTTGTGTTAATCTGTAAAATCAAGCAATACCCACATCTTCTATGATTTTTTATTCTAACCATAACATCAAACTATAAATCTGAGAATAAATTGGGGCTGTATTTGTGCCACATAAAATACGAATGTCCTTTCCCCTCCTGGAAATGGTTACTTAAATTTTCCTTTCTAATAATGGCTTATCTAAAACCCAAACATTGGATCTCAGTACAAAGTACAAACCTAATGCATGTTTAGCCCATAGATCACATAGAATCATGGTGGTCCCTTCTGTTTTATTTACTCACCTCAATCTTTTGGCATTTTGGACCTTAAGAAGAGTGAAATGTTTTCACATTTTATTCTGTCACTTAATCACTTCTCTTTTAATTGAATGTCTACATTTGAGATGATGTTAAATTTCAAATAACATCATTGGAGTAGATTTATGACTATTACATATTAATATAAGAAGGCTTCTTTTGTGTGTTTATGTGATGTGTGCATGCACATACATGTGTTTACATGTGTAGGGGTGCATGTACACCTTTATGTACACGTGTGTGAAGATCAGACAATAACTTCAGGTGTTTTTCTCTTATTCCCCAACTTAGTCAATGAAAAACAGCCTTGCTGGACCCATGGTGTAAGACTTAGTTAGCTCTCTGGGATTTGAAACAGAGTCTCTCTCTTGAACCCACAGCTCAGTGATTTGGTTAGTCCAGCTAATCAACTTGCCAAAGTGATCTCTGTCTCTGCTTCCCAAGTGCTAGGATTACAGGTGAGCCCCACACATACCTTGCATTTACATGGCACTGAGGATCCAAACTCAGGCACTCACACTTTCACAGCAGGTGCTTTAACTGATAGAACTCTCTCACCAGCCTTATTTTTTTCTAGGCAAAACGTGACTCTTTATTAGTGCATTTATAGTAAATCAATGTTAGCAGGTAACTAATTAGCATGAATCATAAGAAAATCATTAGTGTCTCAGTAAATGACCTGGCATAGGAAAAAACAGACAAGAAACTAATAAATAAGAATAATGTTGAAGCAGCTTCAGATCAGCATGTCTAAAGTTGGCAAAGAATTAGCGACTTTCATTAGTACTTTCATATGTTGTTAGTGGAATTTTATTATATATATTCGGAAGGAGAGAGAGAGATTGTAAAAGGAAATACTCTTTTATTCTCTTGCCCCTGCTCTCATTAACCTGGGTGCATGGAGAGGGGTGCTCCTCAGTTGGGTTCTGATACTCACTGTGGGGTTGTGAAGGCCTTGGTCAGTCCCTGTGAGATAGTGAGGGAAATGTGCCCCAGGGTATTCCTACCCACTCTGTGGCCCTGAAAATCTTTCTGCCCCTCTTCTGCAATGTTCTCTGAGCCATGGCAGGCCTGTTGGCAGTCTGGGTTAGTGTTGAATTCTCTGTAGCCTCTGGATTTCTGCTTTGGTGGGTTTTGATTGATCAAGCTGTCTGTCACCATCACCCTGTGGCTGGTTGTCAGATTAGCAGTAAGAACAGTATTCATGTAGCCACTTCCTCAGCAATATCTCCAGGCCCTGGGGGGTGTGGTAGAGATGGGAAGCAGTCGGCTATCATTTTGTCTTATTGATGGATCTTAGTTCTCCTCTATTTTCTCTGTCTTCTATAAGATAAAACAGATTCTCCAACCTAGAGTGAGAGCACATGGGTTAAAGGGAGTATGCAAAGTTATTTGAGACTTTTTGATATGCAAGCCCACTCTTCTTCTCCAGAGAGTGGTGGGGGCCTTCTCTCTGAATCCTATGAGTTTCCTGACCATGGGATTCCAACTTGGTTTCCAGTACCAGTTATGAGCTCTCTCATACTGAGTGGGCATCATGGTTACCCACAGAGGCTATGTGCTACTATTGCTCAAGAGAGTATTTCTTGTCCAGCTGGTTGATTGTGTAGTCTGCAGGGTCTCCTTGCTTATTCATGCTGTTGGTGACCCTTTTTTCTCCCAGCAACAGCCTGGCCAACAGTTCACTGTGTATATGGTGGTGGCGGGTGCCGGGTCAGGACCCAATTCTGGAGCTGGAATTTCCCTGCCAGAGTCCATGGTTTATACTTATTTGTATTTAGATAAATTAATATAGATCTAAACTTTGGATCATCATCAAAGCATCTTCAACTTGTTTTACTGTGTTGCAAATCTTCTGATGCAGAGAAAGATGTATTCAAAGTATAACCTTAGAAAACGCATTCTCTGTGGTTTATCTTTCTGAATGCAAGTTTATTTTGTGCAGATTTTTTTTCCTTTGTAAACAATGTATTCACCATGTTAACTAGCTTGGTAGAATTTGTTTTTCAGAGAGGCTCAGTGGTTATTGTGTCCTTAGGTTGTGGACATCTTGCTTGGATAATACAGAGAAAAATGCCAAGGTCTTTTAGCGAATTGCAGATTCTTCAAGTGCAATGAAGACGTTCTCTCTTTGATTTGAGGAACCTATGTAACACCTTACCTTGAGTTCAACTCACAAACCAGTCTATATACCTGCAAAGGCTGCTCTATGCACTGAATGACTGCTCACCAGAACAAAGCTTATAACTTGATGTGAAAATGCTCCTTGAACTATTTTATCCAATCTCATATGACCTCAGTAGTTTGATAATATTGATTGTTTTTGGTCCCTCACTCTTTTTGATCCATCTAATCCCCTAATTCATAAAGAAACAAGATTGTGTCCTATGTACAAATAATTTGTCACTGTTCTCATGATGAGGGAAACTTCTGGTCAGGTGAGTCAGTGCATTGTTTACTCTGTAATAAAATATTTATGTTGCTAAATCTGAAATGACATCAGCATTGCAATATTTAAAAGAACTTTAACATGAATAATTATAAAGATGGCCCATGCAAGCTATTCTCCTTTAGCCATTAACTATCCTCTCAAAACTCTCTGAAAACCACGCTTCCCCTCCCTCCCTAGCTCTTTCTCTTCTTTCCTCGAATCGCCTTTCACGTTATGGTGATTTAATTCCGAATCCAGCATGGACAACATTACAGCCCATCTTCGGAGAGTCTGTGAACACTGGGCCCTTTGCAATGACTTCCAAGGTTCTGCCCTCAGTTCTAGATCCTTAACACTCTGCCCTGACCAGAATTGATTCTCACAAGTGCTGATCTCAGTAGATTCTGGTGTCTTTTGTTAGAGCTCATTCATGAAGACATGTGAGCTATTTCCCCTGTCTTGCCCAACCCAGCCCACCCCACTGGATCCCAGCAACCTGCTCTTCACCAACCCTCATATGCCAGGCCTCAGGATAATTGACATTTTCTGTGGAGATGGACTCATATCCCCTCCCTCACAATATCTACCTTGGATATTTGGGATATGGACCATTGCTGTGAACCTGATAGAAACAACATTGGAAAGGATGCAGTTTATTTGGCTTCCAGTCCCAGAGAGTAGAGGCCATCATATCAGAGAAGGCCTGACAGGCCAGAGCCAGAGCAGAGATGGTCACATTGCACCAAATCCAAGGCCCACCTCCCTGGGACACACTTTCTCCCAGGAGGCTCACCTCCTAAAGGTTCCACAACCTTCCCAAACAGCGCCACCCACTGGGAACCAAGTGTTCAAATCCATGAGCCTAGGGAAGAACTTTTGCCTTCAAAAGGATATGTTACTTTACATGTCAAATGGAATTTTGCAAGGGTGGCTAAGTAATGGACTTTGAAATTAGGAGATTTCCCTGGCCTCAGTGTGTTTTGAGAATACGGAGGCACAGAGTCAGAGGGAAGATGAAATAATTAAAGCAGAGAGGAAATTAGAGCTGTGACCATAGAAACGGGGAGAGGGCAAAGGAAAGAGGGCTAGGAAAAAGGAAGTTAAGAGATTGACATGGATTGAAGAATACTACTTGCTGAGTTTGGAGAATCAATAGTCAGGAGATGCAGGAAACCTCTAGAAGCTACACAGAACAAAAAACAATTAATAATTTTGATTTTTAACCCTAAATTGAATTCTGCCAATAACCATTGCTTACTTTTAGGTTAAGTTCTTAAGGCATGACTTAAAAAATTTGCCACCTTACCAAGATACGAGTAATAGGCCCATCACTGTCGCAACCCTGAAAGGTAAGCACATTATCTCAAATTAATATGATAATGTAGACACTCAAAAGAATAAACACACTGATAGTAGAGGTTGGAGCAAAGATCCGATTTGCCTAAATCCTGAGTTTTCACACTTTTCACAGGACCATGCTACTTCCTATAAGGTTTATTAAAGCCCTGGTTGTGTGATTACAGCATTGACTTATTTTAGGGTGGATCTCAACCTCCAGGTAGCCTTCCCTAGCCAGATTCCACTCATCATCTTCTGGGCCCCATATAGTTCTTATTTCTATCACATCCCAAAGCTTCCAGTTCCTTCCATACATTCTTGGAGGTGAGACAATGTCTTCCTTTCCTTGATATTCCTAGCATCTAAACCAACATTTACCATCGTGCGAGAGACAACAAAATGAATGATGAAACTTTCCCACCTTCGCCAATAAAGTATTATCAAAAAGTTGACCTAAATTAATTCTAAAAACGATAAGGAGAATCAGTCTCTATCATTCTCCTCCCCTCCCTCCTTCCATCCCTTCCTTCTTCCTCCTGCTTTCCTCCCCCTCCCTCTTCCATGTATCCTCCCCATCTCTAAGCAAAAGTTAATTTTGAAGTAAGTTTAGCCCAATCAAAAACTATGGAGCAGACATAGAGGATGGTTTGTCTTTGTGATTTTGAGTTAACTTAGTTCCCATTCAACACACAATTATGGACAAAATAAGCAAAACTTGGAGAGGGAGAGAAATATGTACTTCTTGCACCTGCTTTTTAAAAATTGAAGTATGATTCCCATACAGGGAGCTGCTCAGATTTTATATGTATTCTTTAGTTAGTTTTAATGAATGAAAATCAGATATAACATTTCTCTCATCCCAGAAATTCCTTCCTGTCCCATACCAGTCATTTCCATGTCCTCCAAAGTAATTGACAATCTGATTTCTTTGAATTGTGGACTACTCAGCCTTCACTGAGCCATAAATTCTCTCTTTTGCTCTATCTGACTTCTTTCCCTCAGCATATCTTTAAAGCATTCCTAATACTGTTGTATGTATCCATAATTCATTCTCTTGGCTACTTAGTTTGGTTCTATTTTGTGAATACACCATGGCGTATACTTCCTTCTTCTGTCAGTAGACATCTGGGTAGTTTTCCAGGTTTGGACTTTCATGAGTCAAGCTGTGATAAACACTCTTATCCAAAGCTTTTTGTGGAATACATGTTTTCATTTCACATAGATACATTCTGAAGAGCACAAATGCTGTGCCATTGTGAATATACATCTGCATATTTAACAGATGAATTACATACATCTAAGTTGTTGGAAGCTCAACCAGTATCTTAATGGTTCTGCTAAAGTCAGTGACAGCCACATGTTGTGGTCATCTTCTTAGTTGCTGCGCAGAAAGAACCCAAACAAAAGTGGCTTGTAGAGGAATGGGTTTATTAGGCTTACGGACTCGAGGGGAGACTCCATTCTGGCAGGGAAAACAATGGCATGAGCAAAGGGCTGGACATCACCTCTGCCACAGCACTGCAAACAGCGGCAGGAAGGTGTGCCAAATACTGGCAAGGGGGAGATGGCTTATAACTCCCCTAAGCCCGCCCCCAACAACACAGCTCTAGCGAGGTTCTAATTCCTGAATTGCCATCAGCTGAGGATCAATCTATCAGAACACATTCATTTGTTTGTGGGGGACACCTGGATCAAACCATGACACCACAGAAGAGGGAACTCTGAAGAATCTGAGGTCTCGCTCCCATGAAGCAGAGGTTAGAATAGGGATTCTTGGGGGAGCACACACATGAATCCATCCTGACTATTCAGCGAAGATACCAGGAGGAAAGAAGGGAGGGCAGGAAAGAAGGGAGGGTAGGGAAGAGGCTGATCAAGGAGCTAGCTTCAGCTGAAGCCCTGCCTCCACTTTCATCTCATAGAAAGATCTGGAGCATCACGGGTCATGGTTAACAAAGCCTCCCCTTGGGCCTAAGTATCAGCCAGTCATTCTTAGGAGTGACCCCCTTTATGAAGTGCAGTTTGTATTTAGGAGGCAATTTTCCAGCTATCTCTGGGGCGAACTGGCTTCTGATGGGCCCAGGGGGAGTCAGCGGGCTTATAGGAGTGTGCCCTGGAACTGGGGATTGGAATAGGGCTTCAAAAGCACCTACTCTACCAGTCAGTCACTAGAAGACAAAACTGCTCCTTGTGACCTGTTGTCCAGGCTAGAACAACCCCTTCCAAGAAGGAAAGTACTAAGACTGGGAAAGGTTCACCCTTCAGGACCCAACTCCCACGGCTCTGGGTACCAGGTACCTGACAAAGCTTAGGGTGAGCATACAGCTTGCATGACTTATCAAGGAGCAAAAAGCTAGCAATTGATCCATTGAACTTTTTTTCTGGTGACCTTGTGACACAGAGATGGTGTGGCTGTAAGCTGAGATATTTTTAGTCCTGACCCTGTTCCCCATGATGACTTCTTATCCTGTATCCTGCGGACCAAGAACTATGCAACCTGAGCTATGAAGGCATGGCAATGAATTTGTTTGTGCTTATAGCCCAAGAGAAATTTGTGTGCCTCAGGAGTCTCTTTCTCCATGAGTCTAGGCTTTGGAGCAAGTGATACCTTCAGAGGGATATCCTAAACAGAGAGAAACCTGCACCTAAAGCAGAAATATCAAGGGAGGGAGAGCAAACCCGAGTCAGACATCCCCACATGATCCAATGTGTGTGTGTGTTCATGCATATGTGCATGTGTGTGTGTGGAGTTCAGAGGTCAACTTTGGGTATCTGCATCAATTGCTCTACACTTTATGTTTGAGACAGGGTCTCTCACTGAAGCTTACCAGTTAGGCTAGACAAGCTGGCCAGAAAGTCCCAACAATCCTTCTGCCTCCATCTGCCCTGTAATCCCCTGCTGGCATGACAGGTGTGCCTATCATTTTAGATGGTTGCTGGGAATGTCAACACAAGTCTTCCCCCGGTGTCATCTCTCCAGCCCTCAGAGAATCCTTTGGCCCAGCAGTTTTGCCTTGTGATGTGTTCATTGCTGTGCATGTTAACCACTCTCTAGAAATGAGTGTCAGGACAACTTCAAATTCATCCATAGCAACTCAGTGTTGAAATGCCTTTCCACCAGCCTTGCAGCACTGTATACAAGCAGAGCCCCCACCGCAGCTTCTGCTCTGAATGGCAGGCAGTGTTCTGGAGGATTCTATTCATCGCACTATAAGGATCTATTGTTCCGCTTCTTAGAAATCAGATGGTGGTGGAGACGAGAGTGGTTATTGCCAACTCATCATACTTTATTATTTCCATCAAAGAAAGAGAGGAAGTCCTCAGGCAGGCTTAGCTGAAATATGACAGGGGCTGAGAGGTGAACTTGAAAAGCCTTTCTTTCATTTGCAGCGTGCAGCAGCTGCTTGTGTACACTCAAACTACCCGAGGAAGAACTTCCCCAAGAACAACACGTGTGAAATCGAGCCACGTTTATTAATCTCTGCTTCTTTCTCTGTGGTTCAATTGCAAGTGGCCACAAGTTATTATTGAGACAGTCAAAGGGACTACTCTGATAAGTTAAACTTCCTCTCTGGTGTCCCCAAAAGAATGTCAACACAAGGAGAACTCTACAGTGTCCGTATACTGATAGAGTGAGCTTTGAGAACACACTTGGATCACTTGCATTTCAGAGATGGCTGGGAGGATAAAGAAGTGGCTTTGCAAGCTTCTCTCCCCCAGCACTCACAGAAATGCCGCACATGCCGGGTGGTCCATCTGCAGTCACAGCACAGCAACAGGGGATCCCCAGGGCAAGCTGGATAGTGAAGCTAGCAGAACGGGCAAGCTCTGGGTTCAAGTGAGAGGCCCTGCCTCAGCAAGTAAAGTGGAGAGACATCACGATGTTTGCTGTTCTCTGTACCCACACACATGCCAGTATGTATGTACACATGTACACACACCATGCAATGTGAATATGCATGTACATGTGCACACACCACACACAAGTGAATATGTATGTATACCTGCACACAGACCACACACATGTGAATATGTATGTACACCTGCACACACACCACACACATGTGAATATGTATGTACACCTGCACACACACCACACACATGTGAATATGTATGTACACCTGCATCACACCACAAACATGTGAATATGTACAGGTGCACACACACCACACACATGTGAATATGTATGTACACGTGCACACAAACCACACACATGTGAATATGTATGTACACCTGCACACACACCACACACATGTGAATATGTATGTACACCTGCATCGCACCACAAACATGTGAATATGTACAGGTGCACACACACCACACACATGTGAATATGTATGTACACGTGCACACAGACCACACACATGTGAATATGTATGTACACCTGCATCGCACCACAAACATGTGAATATGTACAGGTGCACACAGACCACACACATGTGAATATGTATGTACACATGCACACAGACCACACACATGTGAATATGTATGTACACATGCACACATACCACACATGTGAGTATGTATGTACACATGCACACATACCACATATGTACTGGGGACTGAACTCAGGTTTTTAGGTTTTGTAGGCAAATGCCTTAACCGCTGAGCCATTTCTGCAGCACCTGAAGGCTTTTTGCTTGCAGTAACTGACCTTAAAGAACTTTCCTTTTCCTCAGACACAAATCATGGCATGTAAGAACTGTTCTATTTCTAAGCTCAACAGTAGCCACACGTATGTAATTAGACACAGATGGACTCTTCAGCATGTCATCCTCAGTTTACTCCTCATAGTTAACCTATTGGAACAGAAGGACTCTGTTTTGTTGAAAGTGACAGGTTAAAAGTGAAACTGACTTTTAAAAGAGATTTATTTCACCTTCTACAGCTTATCCCCAGGAATTTTGAACTCCTAGAATAAGTCGCTTAAGGATATAACTGAAACCACCGAACACAGATGCATATTAAGATTAGTAGGGTAAAAATAATTATTAGAGTAGGGTATCATGTTTCATGCCTATAATTCTTGCACTTGGGAGGCAGAGGTAGGAGGACTGCTGTGAGTTGGAGCCCAGCCTAAGCTACAGAGTGAGTTCTTGTCTCAAAAAAAAGGCATAAACAAAAAACTTGTGCAAAATCATACTCAAAGATATATAGCTGAAAGCACACTCACATAAACAGTTTAGGTGTTTATAAGCTGAAAATAGCTTTTTAACTACTAAAAACCATAGGCATATCAATATAATAATGGTAATGACATTTAGCTCTTCTGAATAAGGAGAGACAAGGAACGACGTAACAGAGAAGTAACAGTGGTCTCAGTTCACATGTTCACTGAAACAGCCTTGATTACAACCAGTTTGGATCTCAAGTTTTAAAATGTAAATGTAGAAAAAATGTAAGCATGGAAATGGGCTGCATTTCAGTAGCCAGGAAAGCACACTTCTTTAATTCCAGCACTCAGCCAAGAGGCTGGGGAAGGAGGATCACCATGAGTTCCAGGCCAGCCTAGGCTGCAGGATGAGACCCTATCTCAAAACAAACAAATCAACAACAAAAAAAAAATGGAAAAGTAAATACAAAGTGAGATGAAAGAAGCTCTGCTTTGAAAGTTTAATGAGAATAAAGGTGCTTAAATTAAAGATCATCCCCTCCCTGGTAGCACCTCTGGGATGTGGGAAGCCGGATGATTAAGAAGGCCCATAAGGACGTGTCTTTTTGTACAAGATCAAAAAGAAGACAAAGTGGAGAAGTGGAGTTTGTCCAGAAATGACATGTTTACCCTGGGATGCTAACACTGAGGTGGGCCATCAAGCAAGAGAGTGGAATTCTAGAGGTCATTAAACACAGAGGCAAATTAATTAATTAAATACAGATGAAAACCAAGCAAGGATGGAAAGTATGTGAACCACCTGCCCTCAATTCTCCCAAACACATCACCCAGTGAGGAAGGTCTCACTCTAACCCTAGATGTATGCTTCTATGCTTTGGGTGACTGTCCTCATAGGCAGAGCTCCTTCTTGCATGATTTCTCTCATCAAGACAGAAGTAATTTTAAAAAAAGATTCTTGAAGTAGTTAAGACAGTTTTGCAGTGGTAGAGGTATATTCACACAAACGGCAATCATCATCATTCCAACAAATCAAATAGAAGCAAGGAAAATAACAATACCAACAAATGAAACCAGTGTGAAGCCACTCAGCCCTGTGGTACTGGATTAATCATGTTGTTCTTTGAGAATTTAAAGCTTTTAATCATGTAGTGCTGCCTTCTCTGGTTCAAATTCAGGGGCACTTTACAGGTTTATTTAGGCCCCCAGGAACCCTTCATTGTTCGATAAGTACAATGAAAACCCTGCTAAGAATAAAGAATTAACATTAATGTCAGAGTGAATAAAGGAGCCAAAAAGGTTAAAATTTGTTCCTAGGGTTAAAAAGAATATGTCCTCATATGGAAAAGACCAGGGAAATCAGAATTAAATACAGAGCTAATGCTCATAAATTTGTGGAAGTAGCAAAACTGTCTGGAAATTGCATTTCCAATGATTCCGAACTTCAAATATGTGATAAGCATAAAATATATTATGGTCTACATAAATGTGCGTCTAAGCAAGAAATAAATTTCTGGTTTTTTTTTTTTCTTAAAATCTGATCACTTTGAATTATCTTTTTAATTATCTCCTTCCCTTCCCCCTTCAAAAACAAAACAAAACAAATCAAAAAAGCAGGAGGGCCTCTCAGGGGGTCCATTATCTGGACAATAAGAGTCACCAACAGGTGTTAAATTGAAGTATCAAATGAGCATACATTTTTTTGTTGTTGAAAATAAACTTGATATTGAGATGATAAACAAAATGTGATTCTTTTTCACTTACTACATCTCAATTTCAATGCACCTAAAATTAGTTTTAGAAGTAACGTAGCCATGTTACAACTCATGATTGTTCAATCTTACAAATAGTAAGATTCAAGGTTGCTCTAGGAGGTAGGGTTAGATAGATCAAAATCCCTCAAGTTATTTATAAATGTTAAGTCCACCAAGAGCCCATTTGGTAGAAAAGATTCAATTCTAAGTAGAATTTTTTTTTTTCAAAAACTACCAGGTGAGTTTACCCAACACAATCAAAGGTCCAGGAAGGAAGCCAATGGCATGAAGTCCATAACAGGATTTCCTCCATCCTGCCAGGCCAAGTGATACCTGTAGTCTGGCTTTCTCAGCAGGCTTCATCTTTGTCAGGGCTCCCAAAGAGAAGACAATCCAAGCGTAGACTCTGCTGCTGCTTTGGGGAGACAAGAGGTTTCCAAATCTGTTCAACCTCAGAGTGCAAATTTCATTTTTCTCCATCTTGGGACTGGGATAATGTTAACCTTTACTTACTCCAAAACAAGCCATCAAGGACCAGTTATGTGCCATTTGTCAGGTCAGTTCTGGTGAAAGGGCCCATTTTGGGTTCCACGTCTCATAAGAGGAAATAAGCCAGTTTGGACCAGCCTGAAACAGTCCCATCTATAAATGATTTCAAGCTATTTGTATCCTTTCTTCCCAGTTGAGGAAGCAGAGATCAGTCTGAAGTTGGTCATAGAAAAAGAAAATAAGGAGGGAGACGACCCTAAAATAAATCTGTCTCGGAAACAGCCAAGGTTTCCAATGTTGGAGGAGGGAAGTTTGGTTCACCATGTCACCTATCTTTAGGGTTTGCTTTGTTTGGTGAGATTCGGAACATATACACACAATCACACTCATACACACCATAGTCCACTTTTATAAGCTTAAAGGCTTATAAATCAGATGGGAACATAGCAGAAGGGTGAAAAGCAGAATAATGAGAAAACTGAATATGCATATTGGACAATCAAAAAGGTCCTTGGTCAAAATAAATCTTTTAAGAAACCAAGCTAAGGGCACTATGAATAGGTACCTTGACTCACTTGTGGTTGCAAATGTGTGACTTTTGTTTTTCTTTTGCAACAGAATCACAAATCACTAGAATAGACAATTTCTGGGTCAACTTTCTATATTAGTGACTTCGATTAGTGGATGTTGTGAAAATCAACCAAGCATTTGTTTTTCAGGGGAAAAAACAGCCTATTGCAAGGACAGTTCAGTATGTGAGTTCCTTCCAAAGCAATGAAATTATATATATATATATATATATATATATATATATATATATATATATATATGCATTAGTGACCATGAACAAGTGTTGTCAGGTGTCGGCCCATAAACATGGAGATATTTTTAAGCACAAAAGGTCACAGGAATATTTGGCAGGCAGGTCACCATTACAGATTGGTGTGGAAATTGTTCCTGTAACTTAAAGATTGTGGAAACTGTAGTTTATATTGAATAGGATACTCAAATTTCAAGGTGTCCTTTTTATCTGTCGGAGCAGCGGTATTCTTCCTGATGTATCTCTTAAACACTCTTCCTGTGTGTGCTTATGCAAATTAGAGTTTTCAAGGGAGCTCCCGTGGGTTCACATGCATTAGACCCCATCCACTGGAACCCAGGGAGACACCACCTGGAATCAGAAGGTCAGATGGCAAAAAAGAAATTGAGCTTCTCTGCTCTCGTGGGGCAAAGCCTACACCATTTTCCAGCCAAGATTGCTCTAAGCAATTCAGAATGACTGTGTGCTTTTAGCTTTTTACCTTAAAAAAATACTGGGTTTTTTTTTTTTGTCCACCCACCCTCACCATGAGAATGATCGTTTGAATAAATTAACCACTCAAATTATCTACCCATGGAGGTACAGAGTCACATAGCAATTTTGCAGTCCTGTCTGTATCTCCTGTTGAAAGGATTAAGTTGACAATTCAGACAAAATACCAACCCAAAGGGAGAGACCAAGATACCCAAAAGTTCAGAATAAGTGTTGCTCTATTTTCAAGGAATGTTTTGGTGGTTAACTTTTTAGCCTGTTTCATTGACATGCAATAAATACACACATTTTTTAAATGTACAATTTAATAAGTTTGATCACGTGTAGCCATCCATGAAATCATTGCCACAGACAAGATAACACCCCAATTCTCTTCAGGTCTCTCCCATCACTCTCTGAATTTTCCACCCATCACCTCCAATTTATGACACGGAACTGTTAAGGAGACAAGCAAGCAAGTTGTCATACCAGATGGCCCCACCTTCTGCATTTGCCTGGCTGCCTCTTTGTGATAATGCCAATTGGCTTATTCCCCTCTCCTCTCTCTCAGTTTTTCCCTCTCCCCTGGCTCTGCCTCTTTCTCCTTTGCTCCCTGTCTAGTCTTGAACTCACTGCAAATCCTCCTGTCTTTTGAAATCTTAACTATTAAGATTAAAGATCTCTAACATCTCTATTTTTTATTTTAAAATCTCAATATTTCCACAGCATGAATCTCTGACAGATCCATTTTAAGTACTTTTGGCTAAATACAGATTGTGAGTTTCATGTCATATCACATTAATATCTGAGTGACCCGATTGTTTCTGTTCTTGCTACTTTAGTAGGAGGTTTTACTTGGCTTTGTTTTTTTTGTTTGTTTGTTTGTTTTTTGTTTTGTTTTGTTGTTGGGGTTTTTTTCATTGTGATTTTCTTTAAAAAGTTTCATGTCATGTTTAAAAAAGCAGAGAATGATGGGACGAACAAGAGACCCACAGCCACAGCCACAGCCATTCAATCAACACAGGATAAGTCAGGGTGACAGAAACCAACAATTTTCAACACAAAGACCCCTAAGCTCACAACATTAAAGCAGCCTCAATACTCACCCACCACGACTCAGGGAACTGAGCGGAAGAGGGGGCAGAAAGATTGTGAGAGCCCTGGTGGGGGAGATTATCAGAGGCATGGCACCCTTCAGTAACAACACACTTGGGCCAGGAGAACCAGGCTGAGTACTAAGCTATCCATGGTCCCCTGCTACAAGGGCTGATCCAGACGACCCATGGAGGAGGATATCCAGCTGATGGGGGATGGGGGGCATTGGGGAATTGGGGATAACAACTCATTGTTTGCCCACTAAATAATGTAGCTCATTATGGACAATAAATATATATTTTAAAAAATGAAAAAAAAAACTAGCTATGTGAACATGCATATAAGTTGGAGACTTGTTTAGAGTATTTCAATTTATCTCTTTTATAAAGTGTTTTTTTTAATTTTTTATTATCCATAATTAGATACACCTAATAAGGGAATAATGTGTTGATGTCTCCAGTTCCCCTATTTCCCTCTTACCTGTCCCCGGTTAGTTGGATTTGATAGCTACCCTTATCCAAGGCTCATGATGAAGGAGGCGATACCAGTGTTTGAATTCAGACTCTGCTTGAAAGCACTGTAGCCATGGGAGATTTCTTTTTCTTCTCAGTGTCAGTTTACTTGCTTGCAAAATAAGGATGAAAGTGTCAGTCCAAACTGTATAAACCAAAGTGGTAATATGTACATTGATACTTTATATATGTAGCTAAATATTTTTTTTAAATTCAATAAATTAATAATTTAGTTAATTTTTTTTTCTTTTACTGACATTCTTTGGAGACCAGGAGTCATCCCAAGAATTGTATTGCCCAGAGGGAGGAATTGAGACAAATAACAAGCAAGTGATTTCATAAAGCTGAGAAACAGAGCATCAGCTGCTGGGCTCCCAACAGGCTGCAGTGTCAAAAGCTAAATGGCATTATTTCCAAAATACTCATGTCATGTTCATTCTAAAGGGATGTGCACGTCTTGATCCTAATTTGCAATTAGCCCTGTCTCCCTAGG
Source organism: Zapus hudsonius (assembly GCA_004024765.1). Taxonomy (NCBI): domain Eukaryota; kingdom Metazoa; phylum Chordata; class Mammalia; order Rodentia; family Dipodidae; genus Zapus; species Zapus hudsonius. The sequence continues at coordinate 16,030 of PVHP010021186.1, forward strand.
AGCCAAGACCAAGCACATAAGAGGATTAAAGCCTACAGATCTACCTTCTACCATCACTCCCAAAATATAATCCACATACCACTCAAGCTAGCTTACTTATTTTTACTATTTCTTTCCTTGATTTTTTTCATTTATATTCATAAGATGCTATTTTTCCTTTATAGCCCAGAGTTTTTAATCTGAATTCTACTCCTAAAGATTTTGCCAAGTAATACTGCTGCTTTTACAGGCAGGGACTGAGTCTGAGATATATTTTAGAATATGTTCCACATGTAGTTATTGATATGTAAATTTAACCAAGGTTTAACCCCAATCTGAATTTTCACTGATTTTGTGGCCCGTTGTACCATAGGTCACTTATGAATCAACAAATTCTATTTAAAAAATGTCAAAAAATACAATAGATTCTTTTTTAATATTTTATTTATTCATTTTCAAGCAGAGAGATACAGAGAGAGAGAGAGAGAGAGAGAGAGAGAGAGAACACCAGAGCCACCACCTTGTGGGTCTGGCTTATGTGGGTCCTGGGGAATTGAACCAGGGGCCTTAGGCACTGGAGGCAAGTGCCTTAACCGCTGAGCCATCTCTCCAGCCCTAAAACAGATTCTTGATAGTTCAGCAATTAGCCTTTTTTTTTGACATATGGAGATTTAGGTGGGATTCATTCTGGTATTTTCAAATATAATTTGTTTTAGCAATTATATCTTTTCAGATTTCATTTTTATCAAAGTAGTTTTAAATTCACAGAACAGCTAACAGGAAGGTATGGAGATATCCCATAAACTCAGCCCCAACCTGGGCATACCTTCCATCCCAGTAACAGTTCCAGCCAGAGTGGAGAAGGAGATACAGCTGATAAGCTTACCCTAATACATCAATATCACCCAGTAGTGAATAATATTCTACGGACTGGATACACACTGTGTATTAAACCATTCATCTATGGAAGGGCATCATGATTGCTTCCAAGTTTGAGTAACTATAAAACTAACAAAATAATCTCTGGCTGTTAGGGTTTATCTTAGTCTTATATATTCTGTACGCTGTGGCACTTGTAGAATGATATCCACTCACTGTCTCAGCCCCTCACTCGGAGTAGTGACCTTTCATCTCTACTGTCAACTTCACTGATCCTAGAGTCACAGAGGAGAACAATCTCTGACTCTGTGAGGAAGTTTCTGGATTAGGTTAATTAAGGTGGAAAGATCTACCTTAATTGTAAACAGCACCACCCCAAGGCCTGGGGCCCATGAATGAAGCAAAGGGACAAAGAAACCTGACTTTCATAGTTCCTGCTTCCTGACTACACATTGAATGGAACCAGTTCTTTCATGGTGCAACTCCATAATGGATTGTATCTCCTCATACTGCAAGCCAAATAAACCCTGACTTCCTTCAGGTGCTTCTTGTTCAGGATTGTGTCACAGAATAAGGATATTTACTGATGCAGCTGGGGATGCAGCTAAGTTGTGGGGTGTAGAGAAAGTGGGACAGAAAGGACACCAGACTTGAGCTCTCTCAGACAAGGGATTGCCTTTAATCAGCAGCAAGGGGACAAGCTTCTGAGTATGAAGTCATGTCCACTATGGGAAGTTTTTAGGAGGGTATTTAAAGACTTTTGGTGGGATATGGGTTTTACAGATAAAGTTTTTCCTAGGTCTGGGTATCGGGAGACAATAGGTGACCATATAAATGATGATTGTCTGGGTGTTAGGCTCTTTTCAAAAGGAGCTTATCAAAGATAGGATCCTTTGGATGCATAAAATATTCTCTTAGGTTTTCTAGGTTGTTATCAGAGATAGGATCCTTTAGATGTGTGAAACATTTCCCCAGGCTCTTTGGGGAGTGTACAGGGAGCTGGATGGGTCCCTTCCTAGAGTGCTTGATTCACACTTACAAAGCCCTGGATTAGAATCCCACAAAAAATACAAGCTAAAACATCCTGTACGTTCTACTTGTTCGTCTCAACTAATCCTTGACAACCACAGATTTTTCATAGTTCTCTCTTTTGGGAATGTCATACAATTGGAAACACACACATTATATAAACATGTCTGATTAGCTTCTTTCACATAGTAGTACATATGTGAGTTTCTTGATATCTTGGCACAGTCCAGTAGTTTATTTCTCTTTTGTGCTGAATCATACTCCGTTGTCTGGATATAACAATTTATTAATCCATTCAACTATTAAAAAGCATTTCACTTGCTTCCAAGCTGAAGCCGTGATTTTAAAATGCTACTATAAACATCTATGAGTGAGGTTTTGTATACACGAGTTTTCAACTCCTTTGAGTAAAAGCCAAAGAAGACAACAGCTAAATGTAAGAGTATGTGTAGCTTTGTACTAACAACTGCCAATGGATAGACCATTTGCATTCCCATCACAGTGAACATTAGTGTCCATTTCCCCATGTACTTACCAGCATTTGATGTGGTTAGGGTTCTGGATTTTTCCATGCCAATAGGTATGGAAAATAGTGGCATCTAATTGTTGACCTAAATTTCATTTCCCTAATGATATTTATGTGATGTGGAACTGTTTTTCTTATTTGCTTTGACAGTGTGTATCTTCACTGATGAGATGTCCATTGGGGTCTTTGGCCCATTTTGAATACACACATTATGAAATAAATTACTATTTTGAAAAAGTTTTTATTTTTCTTCACTGAATCCTTTCTTGATAATTGGCCTTTATTTATGTATATTTGAATCCCATCTTATAACATTTTGCTTCTTTCTAAAGAAGTGTTTAATATTTCTTGCAAGGCAGGTCTTCTGGCAGCAGGTTGTTTTAATTTTTGTCTGAGAAAGTCTTTATACTTCTTTACTATTGAAAGATCACTTCACAGAACAAAGAATTCTAAGCTGGCGATTGTTTTGTTTTGTTTTGTAGAGTGTATTTTACTATACTTCCTGCTTACAAAGATTATGAGGTCGAAGTCAATGTAAATCTCATCTCTACATCTCTATGGAGAAGCTGTTTTTATTTCTCTGGCTTCTTTCAACATTTGTCTTTTTCTTTGATTTTCTAGAGCTGGAAGGAAACATGCCAAGGACTGGTATTTCTGCCTTTTGTACTTCTCTGTGTTCTCTGAGCATCTGGGACCTGAGGTTTAGTGCTGGACATTTACTTGGGGATAGTCTCAGTTCTTATTATTTCATAATTCTGCTCCTTCTCTCTCTCCTCCTCCTCCTGGTATTCCTGTTGCATGTATTTTTTATGTAGTTGTACCATAGTTACTGACTATTCTGTTCTGGTTTTGTTTAGCCTTTTTATTTTCTTTTCTTTACAGTTTGGGAGGTTTCTAATACGTTGTCTTCAAACTCAAAACACTTTTCTCAGCCAGGTATAGTCTACTAATCATTTCATCAAAGGCAAGCTCATTTCTTCCATAAGGATTTTGATTATTGGTAACTCTGCTTGTCCTTTCTCGGACGTTGCATCTCTCTTCTTACATTGCCCCTCTGTTCCCATATAGTGTTGATTTATAATCAGAACCTTTGGCATATTGAACATAATTGTTTTAAGTTTTCTAGTAAACCCATCTCCCTACCAAGTCTGGTTTGGATGTTTGTTCTGTTTCTTCTCACTGGTTTTTTGTTTGTTTGTTTGGTTTTGTTGTTGTTGTTTTGCAAGGAGGAGAGAGAGAGAGAGAGAGAGAGAGAGAGAGAGAGAGAGAGAGAGAGAGGATGTACCAGGGCCTCTTGCCACTGCAAACAAACTCCAGACACATGTGCCACTTTGTGCATCTGGCTTTGCATGGGTTCTGGGGAATGAAACCCAGGCTATCAGGCCTTGCAAACAAGTACCTTAACCACTGACCCATCTCTCCAGCCCTATACTGTGTTTTTAACATTCAGCTTGCCCTGTGACTTTTGTTTGTTTTTTGTACTCACACATTGTATATATTGTAGAAAGAACTGCTGTCATTTGGTCTTCAGTAATGCAGGTAGTAAGAAGAAGGGAAGGGAAGGCATGCCATAGTCTATAATTCCATTTGAGCCTTTTAAAAGCATTTTATTTATTGATTTGCAAGGAGAAAGGGTCAAATGAGAATAGGCATGCTAGAACCTCTTGCCACTATGAAGGAACTTCAGACACACATGCTGCTTTGTACAGCCGGCTTTACATTGATTGGTATTGAGGAATCAAACCCAGGCTATCAGGATTTTCAAGCAATCACTTTTAATGGTTGAGCTATCTCTCCAGCCCCCTATTTTGCTCTTTAATAAGCACTTAATAAGTTCAGTGCCTCTGTACTCTGAGCCCTTCCTGGTCAGGTTCTGTTGAGTTAGTTTCTCCATAGAGTGGGCAGTTAGCATAGTACTCAGACATCATACAACATGGTTCTCTTTTCACCCTTCTCCCCTAGAGAACCACCAGAGGACTTTCCCCCAGTATTTACAGTGAGAACCTCATTAAGGTCCTAGAAGTAAAATTCACAGAAATGTTTCAGGCAACAGATTGCCCCGTAGCCCTATTTCTCTTGTGGATTTAAGAAGAGCCGTCAATTAGTTTGTTCTGATGGAGTGACATGCAGATACAAAAACAAGAAGTGCTCTTAGTCCTTTTTCAAATAAGAATATCAATTTTAAAGTTGAGCAGTTAAATTGAACATGTCTTTATAATCAGCCATTAGGCTAAGAGCCAAATGAGCCAAATATTTAACCTTTAATTGCCTCCATTTACTAATAAGATAAGCCTTTTAATATAGTCCGAAAGAAGCAGACCAGTTTAGCCCAGCTGCTCATGGCTTTATTTGACAGATGTTAGGTAATGATGGCCAAGGAGATGTATGGTTCAAGCAAAGAAATCTGCCAAAAGAGTTCCCTCGAGACATTGCAATATACAATTACACGATGGTAATAAAATCCTCGGGGCTGTAGCAGCATTTACATTCTCCAAATTATATAGAAACACAGTAGTACCATTTACACACTGGCCAAATGTATCTTAGGGTTTATGGACGGAGCCAGTGACAGCTACCTTTTCGACCAGGTCATAAAGTAGTTGGCTTCAAAAGGCCCTAACATAGTCCCATGAATCCTGTCATGAAGTAAAAGTCAATGGCTGCTTCTCAATGCCTAGACGCAGTTCCATGTATGGCTATGGGGCAAAGAGAAAGCTGTGTGTTTCTCAAAGGTCCTCTGAGGCCATCAGTATCATTATAACTTGGGAACTTAATGAACATTGTATTAGTTACTGTTCTTGCTACCATAAGAGAATACCTCACTGAAATCACTTAACAGGGGAAGGATTTATTTCAACTCACAGTTTGGGAGGGTGCAGTCCATCAGAGCTGTAGGAACAGGAGGCAGCACAAAGCTCAGGAAGGAACCAGGGTCAGGCTACAACCTTTATGGCACGAGTCTATGACCCTCTGTTGGCCAGAAAGACTCCACATCAAAAGGTTCCACAGCATCCAAAACAGTACCACCATCTGGAGACCAATTATTCAAACACATGTGCCTGGTGGATGAAACATTGAACATTGAAACCATAATAAAAATACATATCCCTGAGGCCCCAACATGAAACATTACCTCTGAGATGGGGCCTAGGAATTAGTTTCTACTATATCCATTAAATGATTGTTAACCCAACATGAGAGTTGAGAACCTCCATTTATGTGGTCAATTTCCTGCTGAAACAGTATGTGGGGGTGTGACCTAGTTGTTTATTCTCTGTAACCATGTTCAGAGCATAGGTAACACTTTAAATGGCTCAAATATGGCTGACTCAGGCTTTGGGGTAATCTTATTTGTTATCTGTTAAGCAATGAACCAAGTTGCCACAGGGTCAATTTGATTTGAGTTATTCAGTTGACCAGAACAAGCCACTAATCAATGTGAGTGGCCTGATTATTTAGGGCCGTCTGAACAATAAAATCAGAGGCAGCTGGGTGATGCAGTGTCCAGGATTGACTTGTGGCAGTCGAGCTGAGTAACAGTTCAAATACAGTCACCTGAAAATTTGACCTGGCAAATCTCTGTCTTCAGTCGAAATGAACCCCTCTGCCTGCAAAGACCAAACATTCTTGTTGCAAAACTGCTTCCTTGGCATATTCTGACAAGTCTTCTCAGTTATCAGATATCAACATATTTTTCTCCTTATTGCTCATAATGTACATGGATTTTTTAACATCTAGAAGGCTATCTTGAAACTGTTAATTTTTGGGTTTTAAGGTCAATAAATCATATATAATACCTTAAGAAGTTATAGGAATAATTAAAATTGCTTTTATCTTACTTCGATCAGATTATAGCATCTTTATTTTAGGCTTTCAGCTAGTTCGTCATTCACTAAGGAATGGTAACTTCTATAGAAAATCAATAATCAGGCTATGAAGAATCGTGTTTTAAACTTTTATTTATTTGCATGTGTGTATATATGGAGTAGGGTGTGTGTGTGTGTGTGTGTGTGTTGACATGGAAAGGTCTTTTGCTGCTGAAAAAGAATGTTAGGCACATACATGTGTTACTTTTTGCCTCTGGCTTTATTTCATTGCTGGAGAATTAATTGAGCTAGTGCCCAAAGACTTCATAAGCAAGCACCTTTAGCCACTGAACCATCTCCTGAGCCTTCAAGTGCTATTTTTAAACTGTTCTTCCCCATGTGGTAGATGATGGAGATGGTCCCAGAAGACTCTAGTTCATGTAGAGCCTAGATATGCAATAATAGCAAAAGGCCAGCGACTAGGGTTGAGTGCATCTCTGTGGGTGCAGGAGACTAACTTTAAGGTCTGAATCCTCCTTGCAGTCAAGTACACATTATTCTCATAACTGGAGCAGATACTGAAATGAGGAAAGCAATCAGAGGGTAGCTGATGTTGGAGCCCAGCATGTTTGTAGACGACTGCATTATGTGGCGATGTCAAAATGTTGGAATTTCCTCAATATCTTAGCCTAAGCCAGGAGTCAGTAAAGCCTCTGGGTTCCAACGACTCGTCTCTACCATTACAAGATGGAAGCATTCACACACAATATATGGACAGAGATGAGTCACTAAATTCCAATTAGGCTTTGTGGTTGCTAAAATTTGAATTTCATATAAAATATTTACATGCCAAGTAATAGTGTTCTTAGTTTTATTTTTTCAACCATTTAAAAAAACAAGATGATCCTTTGCTTAAGAGTTATATAAAACTAGAAGGCAGGCTGCATTTCACCTATGGGCTATAGTTCTCCAACTCCTGGCTTAGAATAATGGAGTCAAGGATTCAGCAATTGACTTTAGATCCCCCATTGATAATAGACTATTCTTAATGTCGTCCAACGACGATCTAACACCAATGGGTACCAGGTAAATGAACTAATCATCTAAAACATTTCAGCACCTAGTTTTATTTCGTGTGTGTGTGTGTGTGTGTGTGTGTGTGTGTGTGTGTGTGTGTGTGTGATGAAAGGTTAATGGACTCTAGTAAGGATGTAACCAGATCGAATGGCTAATGTTCCAGGTGATGATCTAAGAAGCTACTTATATTGATTCCCATCATGCTGGTATTAAGCCCCTAGAGAACATTTCTGTAACAGAAAAGGGATATTTATCTTTTTCCTCTCACCAATTAGTTTAGGTAAAATAAAGGTGGCTATCAAGCATCAACATCCCAAATGTATCACAAACCAATACCGGCAACATGCTATCTGCAGAGATGTGGTAGCTATCAGAAATCATTAATGCACTGGTATCATTTTATTGGGATGAAGACTAACGAACTTCTCCAACAACTGAATCTCACTCTCACCTGCACAGTAGGTCAATGAGCTCAAGGAACAATTTGCAAGAACAAATAACTCCAAATTAATGTCACTTGCTTAATTGCCAAAGAGCTCCATTCCATTTTTTTCTTTGAAAAAGAAAGAGTGTGGGGAGTGAGGACAAGAGGCAGTGATAGGAGGAGATTATGTACATATACTTTATGTGCATTTAGCAAAATTGTCGATTAACAGTTTAAAAGGAAGAAAGTAATTTTGAATCAATGCAAGATTGCATTCAATATATTTCTCAAATGAGAAGACTGTTCTTCACTGTTTTTATTTTCTTTCTTTCACATCAGGTCTGTACTACTGCAGAAAGGAGTGATCCAGGCAATCAGGTAAGGTCTGGCCTCTTCAGCAGATTCGAAGCACACTGCTCAGAATTTCTGTTCAAAAGGTGGTATTGGTGGGTTGCTCATTTGCTGTTTTCCTACATTTTACACTTCTTGAGTTATAAACGTTTCTGATCCTTTGTTGGGAGTTTTTTTTTTTTCCCCCTCTGGATTCTGTTTATTGTTGGGGCTGATCCTTCCTTCGTTTGGGTCATGTTTACAAGAGAGCACTAAACTGGAGGGGAGATGATCCTGTGGTTGGATATTGTCATTTCTAGGTGACTATTTGAGTTCACATTCTTATATTACTACGCCTCTGGTTTTATGGCAAGATGTTTTAGTTCCTCAAGACATCAGTTTCTTCTATATTGAAGGCATATTAAAAAGGATTATTAGAAATATTTTCAGAAAAATTAGTTCTATTGATGTGCATTTGGGAATGGAAGCTGTTAATTTTATTTCAACTCCATCACTTCTGCATGGATAAAATGGCATGCCATGGCCACAGTGCCTCATCCTACCTACCCACACACCTCAGTGTGTGTGTTTGCTTTCTTTTTGTGCATGAGTTGTGCTATTAAAATAGGATCCAAATTCAAAAGAATAATTAATTCTCTCTTTCAAATAATTTATGCTCAAGTTTCCGCTATTAGCGTATTTCAGTATCTGGTCATGTGGTGATTTAAATACATAGAAGTTAACTAACCATTTTCAAGCCATCTTCACAGACAGCCAATTCACAATGCCTTTTCCTCCCATTCTTAGGATTTTCAGTATTGTAACAATTGAATGGTGAAAAGGACCAGGAACTCTGGGTCATTGTTACTGATAGATGGTTCCCACTAATAGCAATTTCATTCACTAGAGCTTTTTAATTTGCTTTGGTTTTGTTTATTTTCATGGTTCTGTTTTTCATTTTTTTCCCAATACTTTCCATTTTTCTGTTTCTTTTCAATGTTTTAATCCAATTACCAGCACTGTAACTAAGCATTTGCCACATCTACAGTAAGTGCACTGAACTGTACTGGAAGTGGTTTCTGATTACAGACAGGCTAATTTTCAAGGGACAAGAGGAACAACACGCAGTGAACTGAAGAAAGGAATAATGGAAAATACCTTGTTAGGTGACATATGGCACCGATTTAGAGTACAGATGGGAAAGAAAAAAGTTATTGAATCCTAAAATACATATGCATTTTCTGATGGTGTGTTTGAGCTGAGTCTGTAGGATCAGCTTGGTTCTGTGAGGGTAATGCTTTGTACATTTCATTGTTCAAAAGCTTCATCAATATTAAGATCAGCCTCTCTAGCGGAAAAGGTGACCAAAAGAAATTTAGACTCTCGAAATCCCTAGAGTTTTGTTAACAAGGCCAAAAGCCAAAGCCATTAAGGAAGAACAGCTCTGGGTTTTGTTTCTCAGCCTTCTGGCTCCTTGCTGGTCCCCTTTTACTATATCCCTTTCCAGAAGTCCTGCCTTCATGATCACCTGCTCCCACAAAAGAAAAACAAATCCTATCCTTAATGGACCTTGAGATTGAATTAATATAGTATCAACTTTACAGACTGCCTGAGACTTACAACTCGGGCAGAGGTGATGACGCAGGATTCTGACTACCCTGGTAGGAGCCAACAGATGAGCAGACATTCCAGAAGTCTTGGCACTTTGACAGATGTCTGAAAGTCATGGAATCCCATCGCAAGGCCAGCGAGTTTGAATCCCAGTCACTGCCAGCAGATGGATGACAAGTGTGGGGTAGAGAAAGCCTTTCCCAATTGTAAAAGCATTGGTCACACAGTTTTAAAAATCAAAAGTAAAGGGCTGAGGAGATGGCTCAATGATTAATGTGCTTGCCGTGCAAGCAGGACCTGAGTTCATATCCCCAAAGGCCATGTAAAAGTTCATGTTGAGCTTGTAGAACAGGAATCCAGGGTGAGAGACATCAGCTCTGATGCTGGCCCCACCCTCTCTTCCTCAAGGCTGAAGGAAACCACCCTTCTGGAGTGATTCTATGCAGCCTAGTCCTAGCATTACTTAGTAATTCAGTCCTACACTTTTCTTGCAGTTCTTAGACAAATGTTAAATCATCGAATTTCCATAGTATTTAAGAGACATTTAACTGTCAAATGATGACTAAAATGTGTGATTTAAATACTGAAGTCTTAAGTTTAATGTCACTTTTATCATTTCATTCACTTTCTACAATAAAATACAGAGCTGTAACTTATAATGACACATACAGTATATTCTGGACTCACTTCCAGAGCTATCAGAACGTGTCCTAGACGACAGTCTCTCTGCAACTCATACACGACGCTTATGACTTTGGTTTTCAGGCTTTTAGACCGTGAGTCAAAGGCCAAGTTTTCAATACTCAGGAGGTGGTCATTTGAATCCAGCTTCATTTGAGATTGACTCTGTAACCTGGGACTTGTATTGAGAAAATAGGCATTCCTTCTTTGGTGTGGGATGATATGGGTGCAAAAGAGGCGATTTCCTAAATAAACTCAGGGCCTATTGGAGCAAAATAAAGAACATAGCATAAATAAGGCTGTTAGCAATGAAAACTGGCATTTACGTGGTGAATAAGCTAATTTGCTTTTTTATGCCCATCTGAGTTGCTGGATAATAGTTTTCCATAAGTCAAGAGGTCACTTTCCAATGGTAATGGCAGACAAGGGAGGGAGTTGTACTCTTGGGGCATTATCATGGCCATCTAGACAACCAACAACTAATTTTGCACAATGTCCCCACAGGATCTGATATGGAATTTTCTTTAATTTCACAATGTCAATATGGTAAATTTGTATTATTGGCAAATATCATTTTAGATTCTCCCAATGTGTTGATAAGGGGTGGGGGAGGCTGTGTTTTCCAAAGACCTCTGTTATTTGCAAATGAGCTGGAAAGGGTGTTTGAAATTGTCACCATAGGGAACTTCAGATCATAAAACGTAACTTGTGAAAAGCCTTAATTTTTAGTTGATGTATTGTTCTTGCTAACTCATCTTTCTGGTCAAACGGGGACAATTCCTATACTATAGTACCCTGGATGGTTGAGTCCACTATATTCCTGAAAAACCTGTTTCTTTATGGAGCATAAAGTCAGATTATGCCTGAAGAGGTTCATGGAGCTGTACAATATAGCAGACTTATTGTTGAGATCTTAAGTGTCTCTGGACTTCCACTTTGGGTTGTCTTGGATTTCGTTGGTATCTGTCTCATTGGCCTATCCTGGGTTATCTGACTTGCTGTGGTGATAGGTCTCTTGTTTATCCTGCCACTTGCTCATAGGTTTCATTTGGAGCCTACATGATAGGCCAGGGGTGGTTCATCTATTGCCAGGATTTCAACCATCATCCCATGGCTTGTTGGTGGAATTGGGTTGACCACAGCTTTATTACTGCCTTTTGAAAAATACAAACAGGATCTCCATTGGAGAGTGAGATCAGTATAGATTAAATGAGACAACATTTCTAATTTGACAAGATTCTATTTGGTGTAACCTCTCTATAGTTCTCTGGTAGTGGGGTGTTCCCCTTGGAGCCCAAGTTTTTGTTCTCCATAAGGTTTTGCCCTGGATCCCCGTTCCAGTTAAGGGTTCATTGTCACTGAGTAGATTTCTTGGCCAATTTGAAAGCCGTTGATTATCACCCCCCCCCAAGGTTTTGATGCCACTATTACACAAGTCATCACTTCTGGACTCTCTGATCACTCCCTTAAAGCAGTGTGTTCAGCATTCTCATGACATCAGTCTGAATTTTATATCAGTGGTCTCTGCTTTCTCCAAATACCATTGACCAAATTCCTCTGGCAGCTCATGTAGTGCCTACCAGCACTGCACATGCTACCATCTGGGAGCTGGTTATCATTTTGGATCTAGCAGGGTCTCTCGGTATTGTGTGGCAACACTCTGGTTTCTTCAGCAATAGGGTCTTACCATTGGCCTGGGGAGACTGTTGAAGAGTTTTGACAGAAGCCTGTCATGTTTTGGAGACCTCATGGGTCTCTTTGATCAACAAACAGCTCAGTGTGAGAAGTAACCAATGACTGGAACAGAGAGTTGTAAGTCTGATCAATTTTTCTTGGGGTTAGGCTTCCTCCCATTCTGTTCATAGCTCCTCTTACCAGGCGAAGCCCACAACTTCCTCGAGAGCTTACTGTATGAAAGTAAGGATTTTATGGTATTGAAATTATTATTGATTTAGCTTATTATATAACTCCCTCCATCCTCCCATTTATCCCCCCCATTCCTTACATCTCCTTTTATAGTCTCTCATTTCACCTTAAGCTTAACCTGGTTATGAACCACATATGAGGGAGAATATGCAGCATTTGACTCTGTTCTTTTGTGAGTTCACTAAGTATGATCTGCTCCAAGTCTGTCCATTTTTCTTTAAATTTCATTATGTCATTTTCCCTTTCAGCTGAATAGAATTCCATCGTGTATATGTACCACAAATTTGATAACCATTTGTCCATTGATGGGCATTTGGGTTGATTTCAATTCTTAGCTGTTATGAACTGAGCTGTAATAAACATGGTTGAGCAAATATCCTTGTGCTGAGGCATGAAATTTCGAGGGTAGATGCCTAGTAGAGGGATAGCTGAGTCCCTTGGTAGCTCTATATCCATTCTATTCAGGAGTCTCCACACTGCTTTCCATAGTGGTTGAACGAGTTTGCAATCCCACCAGCAGTGAATGAGGGTTCCTTTTTACCCACATCCTCACTAGCATCTATTGTTGTTGGAATTTTTAATGATTGCCATTCTGACTGAAGTAAGGTGGAATCTTCTTGTAGTTTTGATTTGCATTTCCCTGATGATTAAGGATGATGAATACTTTCTTAGATGAGAATTGGCCATTTATGTTTCATCCTCTGTGAATTCTCTGTTGAGATCAATGCCCTATTTTGTGAGGGGGGGGTGTTAAGATTTTTGTTATATATGTTTTTGAGTACTTTATAAGTATAGATATTAGGCCTCTTGTCTGTGTTATTGCTGGCAAAAATTCTCTCCCATTCTGATGGTGGTCTATTGGCTTTGAGTATGGTATGTTTGTTTGTACAGAAGCTTTTAATCTTGTTGAGATCTCATTGGTTAAGTGATTGTTGCACTTCCTGGGCTACTAGGGATTTGTTCAGGAAGTTTTTCCCTATCCCTATCTCATGGATAGTTCCTTCTATTTTTTCTTCCAGGGTTTTCAGAATTTCAGGTCTTATGTTGAGGTCTCTGATCCATTTGGAGTTGATTTTTGTGCATGGTGTGAGGAGAGGGTCTATTTTCATGGTTTTTTTACAAGTAATTATCCAATTTGTCCAGCACCATTTGTTGAAGATGCTATCTTTATGCCAGTGAATGTTGTTGGCACATTTGTCAAAGATCAAGTAACTATCGTTACTCAAACTTAGATCAGGGTCTTCAATTCTGATTCATTGGTCTGTCTGTCTGTTTTTATGCCAGTACCGTGCTATTTTTTGTTACTATGGCTTTGTAGTATATCTTTAGATCCAAAATATGGTGATACCACCTAAGGAAGTTTTTTTTTTTTTTTTTTTTTTTTTTTTTTTTTTTTTTTTTTTTTTTTTTTTTTTTTTTTTTTTTTTTTTTTTTTTTTTTTTTTTTTTTTTTTTTTTTTTTTTTTTTTTTTTTTTTTTTTTTTTTTTTTTTTTTTTTTTTTTTTTTTTTTTTTTTTTTTTTTTTTTTTTTTTTTTTTTTTTTTTTTTTTTTTTTTTT
>PVHP010021187.1:0-29756 GCA_004024765.1 Zapus hudsonius
TAGCTAGGAAATGGAACCAGCCTAGATGTCCCTCAGCTGAGGATGAGTGGATAATGAAGACGTGGTTCATTTATACAGTAGACTACTGTTCAGGACTAAAGGAAAATGAGATTATGAAATTTGCAGGGAAATGGATGGATCTGGAAAGGATCATACTATGTGAGGCAACTCAGGCCCAAAAAGCCAAACACCACTTGTTCTCCCTCATATAATGGCACAGCCAGTAACCATAGATTGTTACTAGAAAAACTTCAGTGCCAGGGATGGGATACCTTCCAGTGATTTTTTTTGGCCAGGGAGGTTCCTGAGGCACCAAAAACATTGCAGGCCATTGCCAAGGCTCTTGGTTGCTCAATAGAATGAGATAGTAAGACCCTATTGCTCAAGACCTCATATGCTTGGGCTGCAGGGCACTGAGAAACCAAGTTGGAGCTGAGCTTGAAACCTCCTCCTGTTAACCAGCGGACAGAAAGCTGGTAAAAGCTATGGCTGCATGCAGTCCTTGGGAGAGAGAAGTCATCAATGGTGGTAAACAGCAGTGGACCTTGCAAGCCTTAAAACGGGCCAGCCAGGCCAAATGAGCCAAGTGGGGCAGTGATGGCACATCTATTGTGAGGGAAACCAATTGCTCTCTAATTGGACCGGAGGCCTGCTCCATGGGTGGGAAAGCATGCCTGACTGAAGACCTAGTCAAAAGCCTACGTTGGGGGAGGTCATGAGCCCTGGGGGAGTAATACAGCTGTTGTCTGGCTAAATGCATATATTATGCCCATCAAATGGCCTTACAACCCCCCTTTAAAAAAAAAAGAAAAGAAAAAAGCATACCCAAATAATAATGGTACTCTCTTGGCTCAAGGAGCTTCTGGGGTGGGGTTGGAACTGAAATGTTGGTGTGTCATCTTGTCTCACTGTAGTCATCATGTGTGTCCCACACATCATGTTACATGCCTGTTAAGAGAGCATTGTTCAACACTAAAGGAGACCTGTAACTGTCCTCCAAGGCTCAGGGAACATTGTAGAAGAGGGAGCAGAAAGAATGGAAGAGCCACAGGTGGAAGCTGTATTTGAGGGATTATCCCCTCCCATCCCTGCACAGAGACTGCTGGGTGCATTCTGACCCTTCACTCAATACCTATGGCCCCTAAGAAGGGCCTTCAGGGCAGTGGGGCCTTGAGAAAGGGAGCATAAGAGTCTAACCGATGGGAATATGAGCAGTTTGTAATATGTTCATATAGTAATGCTCTTGGTTAAAAATGAAAAGAAAAGAAGCATTGTGTGGGACAAGACAGGGCTCCCCAAGTACAACCATAAAAAGACAGGTTAGATGTGTTCGTCTGCATCAAGAGCACAAGGAAGCGAATTCTAGACTTAAGTTGAAACTGCTTTGTATATGTTTGTTAAGGTTATCAGAAGCTACAGAATCACACTTAAAATACAAAGTTGTAGTTTAGAATTTTATACTTTGTTGGTTTAACCATGTGCACATCAAGGATTCAGTATTTCTTTCTCTATCCCGTCGAAAATCATGTTGTAAATTACCTTGCAAGCCTGCTGCATGATTTCACCACAGACTCTCAGTAGGATTAGCTCTAAGGAAGCCTCCTTTCGTCAGCTGTCAGCAGTGGCATTCACACACCGATAGCATGCAGTTTGCCTCACTGGCTTCTCCAAATGCGAGCAACATAGCAGATACAGCTGTAACTTTCTCCAGTAGTAACATGTCCTTTCTTTAAGTCACTCTGTCACCCTGTTTCTCTTCCCTCCTGTCTACAAATCAGGCTTAACTAGCCTTCTTGGGGTTTATGGTGAGCTGACAAATTCCATTAGAAAATCAATCTAGTTTCTTGCCTGGGTCAGCCTGTGTCTAAGGGAAGCTTGTCACAGAGCTGTCGGTGCGTTTCTCCTAGTTCTTGAACCTTGTAAAGGTCAAACTGCAGATCCTTTCATCTGAGGCATCCACAGTGGTAGCTTAGCGAGCCTGTCTTCTCCAAAACCACTAATCTCTTGAGGTGCTAGCCAGCCTGGAAGCCAAAGGCTCTGCACCCGTTATTCTGGAAGTGGAGGGCAAGCTTCTATCCATGCAGGCATGCACACAGGATTTTACCTGCCCTCCTGCTCTTCCTCCACCCCTCCATTATCCCCCTAAGTTGGGGCAAACAAATCCAGTCAGTTTGTATAGACATATGAGAGCTTGGTTCTGTAAAAGCAGGGCTGGTGAGTTCGGTGTATGATGCTTGGAGTATCCCGAAATCAAAGAACCTCTAAAGGACTTCCAGGGTCTCTGCTTATCTGCAGATTTTTCTAGAAATAGATTCTCCATGTGGATAATTGTGTATGAGAGACAGAGGCATAGAGAGTGAGAATGGGCACACCAAGACCTCTTGCCACTGCAGATGAACTTGAACTCCAGATACACTTTATGCATCTGGCTTTACATGGGAACTGGAGAATCGAACCCAGACCATCAGGCTTTGCAAGCAAGTGCCCTTAATCACTGAGCCATCTCTCCAGCCGCCAGAATGGCATTCTTAAGCTGACTGTGGCAAATCGGAGGTGGCCTGAGGGGGGTGACATAACTTTTCTGTGAACATGGCCTAGTTTCTTAGCCCCGGGCACCTGGATATTGCCCTGCAGGATGATCATGGCAAACGTGCCTATTCCAATACCACTGTTCACTAAAACCTGCTTTGTTTTAAACGTGTTGTTTTTTTAACCTTCATAGACAGCTTTGTTCCCAGGATGTTAGTATCATCTAGAAGAACTAACTTGGTCAGTCAAATAGTCATAGAATGTCTCAACACAGTGTGCTGAGATCTGTACTGGACTCTGTCAACCTTTGTTTCCACACAGGAAAATCACCAGCTAATGAATGGAAATAGGCCACTAAAGTTTTATTCTGACATTATCCCTAGAGAAATAATTTATTCATCTTTGTTTTATTTAGAACTTCATTGTAGTTTGAGGACCATGAGCCTTTTAAGGAATCCAAGTGCATTGATTAAGCATTCAGCCTTTCTCCCAAGAACAAAGGTTCCCAGCAAGCCACTTGGCATGGAAGGCTTTTCTGCTCAGTAATCTACCTTGACCCTGACCTGTTGCCACACACACACATACGAAATCACCTGCAGGCTTTCTGGGTCAGAAAGACTAGACCAGAGACTTGAACTCATAATAAATGAGGATTAGATTTGAATTACTAATTTTCATTTCCGATTTTAGTCAAAATTTCAATGCCTGGCTCCAAAATTGAAAGAAGTCTGTTTAAGGAACACCAGTTCACCATGAGCAGTTCACATTCCTTCTTTTTAAAGTTTTTTAATGTGTTGAATTAAGGACACATATATCTGCTTGTTGCTCAGGAATTTAAAACTGGCTAACACTTTGAACACAAACTGACACCACTACTGTTGGACTCCACATCTATTAGAAATAACCTTTCGTGATGTTTACTTCTTTTTTATCTATATGAGAATAATTAGTATTTGTTACTGACTTTTAATGTCTGTCCTAGACTAGGTAATCTAAATATGTACTTCCGGACCTAATTTAGGGGTGGTGAGCGTGTGTGCATGCCTACTTTCATGTGTGCATTTCACCTTGAGAGCCCAAAGGCCGACGCCCTTCTCTCTGCACCCCTCACCGCGGAGCTCCAAGTGTCACTCTCTCTGTGTGCTCGGCAAGTCATAGCATTCTCCTCGGTGTTTTTCACTGTGAGGCTTTTACTCTCTCTCAATTGCATCCTTTCAAGAATTCAGTAAATTTTAAATTAATAACTTGAGGTAAACAAGAAACGTCACTATTAGAATTTTATATGTGAAATTCTAGCAAATAGATAAAAGGGGTATCCATTCTATTAATATTTGCCACAGTTTCTGAGGTGTGTATTTTCTGCAGGGCTGCATTTTTTTGTTATTTTCCTATACCTAAGTGACATGATACAGCATGAATGAATACAAGAAATTCACTCTAAGGTTCTCACAAAAATGGAGCAAAACTTAAAGGCAGAGGTTAATTTAACCTTGCCAAAGATAGCTATGTACATCAGTCATCATTCCTAAGAGCACTCCTGTGTTTGCACATGGAGGGTAGGCAAAGAAAACATTCCAGGACACATGACCCCGGTTTCCTAGTGGAGATATGCTCAGATAGGAGTGTGGGCCTGGGCTTCATCCCTTCTTTTTCTCTAACCCCCCCCCCACACACACACACACTCACACACTCATACTTGCAGAATACAGTTCTATGCATAATCAATATGCAGACGTAGTCAGCTTGCATACATCATAAACAAAAGTAGTGAATTATGAAGACATAAGTTGATGGGGCTGGAGAGATGGCTCAGCAGTTAAGGCATTTACCTGCAAAGCCTAATGACCCAGGTTCAATTCACCAGGACTCACATAAAGCCAGATGCTCGAAGTAGCACTTGCATCTGGAATTTGTTTGCAGTAACTAGAGGCCCTGGAGTGCCCAAACACCCTCTCACTCTTTCTCTCTCAAATAAATATTTTAAAACAATAAATTGAATGCTTTAAGTATTCGTTAAAGCTTTTAGGGCAAGAGAGTGAATTAAACTTTTGTCATGGTTTGATCCAGGTGTCCCCCACAAACAAATGAATGTGTTCTCAATGATCGATCCTCAGCTGATGGCAGTTCGGGAATTACAACCTCACTTGAGCTGTGTTGTTGGAGGTGGGCTTTTGGGTTATAAGCCAGCTTCCCCTTGCCAGTGTTTGGCACACCTTCTTGCCGCTGTTTGCAGTGCTGTGGCAGAGGTGATGTCCACCCCTCTGCTCATGCCATCGTTTTCCCTGCCAGGATGGAGTCTCCCCTCAAGTCTGTAAGCCAAATAAACCCATTCCTCCACAAGCCGCTTTTGTTTGGGTTCTTTCTGCACAGCAACTAGAAAGCTGACCGCAACAACTTTATAAGGGTGCTATAGAAATAATGCTTAGAATTTAAACTTGGTATGTAATTAAGTGCATGTTATTACATTAATTTTAGCACCAACATTCAGCCTCCTAAAGATACTACACTATAGCTTTCATTTGCAGGTCTGTGACTACCCACTGTGCACCTTTAGAATCCAGGGCCTCAACCAGCCCATCTCATGCAGACTTAAGAGTGGCCTTTGCATTTCTAAAATGAATTCTGTAAAAGACATGGGGTGGAGCCCAGTGGTGGAGCGCCCACTTAGCATGTGCAAGGCCCTGGGTTCAAGCTTCACCACAAAAGAAGGAAATTGTGGGCTCAAATTCAGATTCTTGGGTATCACGGAGATTGGACATTGTGATGATATACAGGGCGTGACGACTGCATGCCCACCTAGCCAGCTTTACCACCAAAGAGCAATGTGAATAGAAAACAGGATTTGAGGATGAATTTGCTATGTTTGAGTATTTTGCACTATGGATTTAAAAGCATTTTATTTTCAAGAAAGTTGTGTCATATGAGTGTTAACATTCTTATCTCCCATCACAAGCAGAGAAGCAGAGGGAGAACCAAGGACTCTGACTTACAGAAAATATTCCAGTGCACAGGGAATGGTTTCTATGGCAAGAACAAGTGTTTGGAGAGAATATGTTTTTAAAAACAAACAACAACAAAAAAAAAAAAAACAGGGCACATAGTGTGTGTGGTCCAAAGGGTGTCTCTCAGTGGTAGGCTCAATCCTTAGAAGTGCAAGTAAAATAAACCCAGCATCCACAGGTACTAGCAAGTGCCAGTGAGCGTGTGAAAATTTAGCACCTTGGAATACTGCCAATAAGAGTGTAAAGTGGTGTACCTGCTGACCAGCGCTCTGGGAGTTCCTGTGGTTAGACTTAGTGCTCGCAGGAAATGCCAGCTGGATCTGTGCCCAAGAGAAATAGAAATCCCATCTGCATAAAACCATACACATAGCAGTCATGTCAGTGCATATCTGTCATCCTAGCACTGGGAACTGAGGCAGTAAGATCACAAGTCCAGGCCAGCCTGAGGTGACCCTGCCTCAGAAATAAACTGTTCCCATATTTATTGTACCCTTGTTGATAATAACTGTCCTAGTCGGCCACACGCCACTGGGAGGAAGGGATTTACTAAAGTTATAGATCCAGGAAAGTTCCATAATGGTGAAAGAGGCTGGCCCCCTATCACGTCCCAGCAAGCAGAGAGAACCCCATCAACAGCACCTCCAAAAGTAAGCAGTACACTCAAACTGCAAACCACAGAAACTCTGGGTTTGAGCTCAAGAAAAACTTTTGCATATATAGAGCTGGAATTCCAGACCCACTCCAAAAACACCTTAAAGCTGAACCTTAGGATCAGGCCAAGGTGATACCCCCTCCAGCTAGGCAGCTGGAGAAAAACTTTAAAAAAAAAAAACTCTTGAATCTAGTGGGAGATATCCATTCAAACAACCACAATAACCAAAGTGTAAAAACATTCAACATACTCATCTGATGGGCATATAAATATAACTTGTGATTGTTTTAGTCAGCTTTTCATCATAATCAGCTTTTCATCATTGTGACAAAATACCAGTGGTAGGTTAACTTAAAAGGATAAAAAGTTTGTTTTGACCCATAGTTTCAGAGGCTTCAGTCTGTGGCTGTTTGCCACGCTACTCTGGTCATGGGCATTGAATACATCCTGGAGGAAGGCCATGAAAAGGTTCATCATGTGGCCACCAGGAAGCAGAGACATGGGAAGGGGCCAGGGTGCTACTCCCCTTCAAGCACACATCTCAGTGACATAATGACCTTCCATGAGGCTCCACCTCCTAGTAGTGTGTCACAGGGACAGCCAAGCCTTCAGCACGAGCCTGTGAGGGATGGTACACATGCCAAGAAGAGCAGAGGCCTATTCCTACAATGGGAACAGAGTTGGCCTCAAAAGGAAGGGAACAGGTATGGACACCACCCCAGGTGAACTCTGAAACATGCTTCACATTAAAAACAAAAGTGAAACATGTTTTGTAAGAACAGTTAGCTATAAAAGAGAGATGCCATGAGTCTACTTGACTTAACCATCCTGAGCAACATGGTGCAGAGATGGCTATGATTAAAAACACTTGCTTGCAAAGCCCATATTAATTCCCCAGGACCCACATAAAACCAGAGTAACAAACCTGTAGAGACAGGGGTGTGTCTGGAGTGCTGGTGGGTCTGGGGGAGATAGAAGCACCTGCCAGTGGGCTTCCTGTGGGGAGAATAGTATAAAATAACTGTGAGGTGGTGAGAATATTATAAAATAACTGTGGGGCTGGAGATATTGCTCAGTGGTTAAAGGCACTGATTTGCAAAGCCTGATGGCCCAGGTTCAGTTCCCCAGTTCCCATGTAAAACTAGATACACAAAATGATACAGACATCTGGAAATTCATTTGCAATGGTAGGAGGCCCTGGTGTGCCCATAATCACTCTCTTTGCCTCTTTCTGGCTATCTCTCAAATAAATAAAAATAAAAATATTTTTAAATAATTGGTGATGGTATATACTGAATATGCTAAAAGCTATTGAATGCACATGTGACTTATGGTGAGTTGTGCAATATGTGACATCTCAGGAATGCAGGGGTTTTTGTTTTTTGTTTTTTGGTTTTTTAACATTTTTATTGGCTTAAAATTATATATATTAACACAACAATATGCTCAGTATCATAAATTATTAGATAAAGCCATTGAATCCATGATGACATTCCCTTTTATGCATTAGATATTCTCCCCCCATGACTCTTACATTCTTTCCTCCCCCTCTTCCACAAATTTCCCTGAGTCATAATGGGTGAGTTTATATTTTGCATAGTTATTGGGTTTTTAAGAGTCTCTAAATTGTCTTGGACAATTTTGGGCACCCTTAGTGCCTCTCTCCATTATCCTTCCCTAGGTTATCTGCCTTGGCTGTGGGAATTACTCTTTTGCTCATCATCCCACTTCCTTAGAGGTTGCGTTAGGGCTCTAAATGGATCGTCTCCTGCTTGGGTGTCCTCCGTCAAATCAGGTCCCTTTGGTGGAGTTCGGTTGTCCCCGGTTTTCATTGCTTTCTGAAAAATACAGAGTCTCCAGTGGAGAGTGAGATTATTATTGATCAATTGAGACAAATATTGTAGGTTGGTGAGCATTTGGCGGGTGTAGCCTTTCTGAGGACCTATTGTTAGTGAGGACTTCCCCACGGAGATGGGGTTCTTGGTCCCCCTTCAAGGTTGCCTTGGGTCCCCGTACCAGTCAGGGGTTCCCTGCCTTTGAGCAGATCTCATAGCCAATTAGCCAGCTGTTGATTACCCACCTAGGTTTGGTGCCACTATTGCACAGATGGGCACTTCTTGACTTGCTTGTCTGTGCCATATAGCAGTGTGTTCTGCACTCTCGGGCCATTCGTAGGTGTAACTTGAAGATGCCTCCTGTTCTCTCAGGATAAGTTGGTCTGGTTCCCCTGGCTGCAGTTTTGTTTTTAAAAGCATATCCCATAACTTAAGAGTTTCTGCTTGCTGCGGCATGGTTTTTTGCCATGGAGTTTGGAGAAAGTGATGTGTGGGTCTCTGATGTCTGATGCCTAGTACGATAAGGACATGTTTTGTGTGGGAATTGATTAGCTAAGCCAGGAGCTCCGCTTCCAGCACATGAATCTGCTCTGATCGAGCACTTTAGAGCTCAGAACATGGTACGTTAATGTACAAACATACAGGCTTTCAGGGTGTGTTTTTAAGGACATTTTATGGAGTGTGTCTTTTGGAGTATAGCCAATATGACTTTCCTGTTTGTTGGGCCACTTCAACTCAGAATGTATTAATTTAGGGTGGGTTCAATTTTCTCCACTCATGACCTGTGGCCAGGCGTGTCCAATCCGCAGCCCAGTAGCTGAAAATGGCAATGTCAAAAGGTTGTGATAAAGTCATGCCTATAATCTCAGCACTCGGGAGGCTAAGGCAGGAGGATTGCCATTGTGTTCAGGGCCAGCTGGGACTAAAATAAAACCCTGCCTCAAAAAAAGGGGGAGGGCTGGAGAGATGGCTTAGCGGTTAAGGCACTTGCCTCCAGTGCCTAAGGCTCTGGGTTCAATTCCCCAGTACCCACATATGCCAGACCCACAAGGTAGTGGCCCTGGTGTGTTCTCTCTCTCTCTCTCTCTCTCTCTCTCTCTCTCTCTCTCTCTCTCTCTCTCTCTCTCTCTCCATTTCTATCTCTCTGCTTGAAAATGAATAAATAAAATATTTCAAAAAAAAAAAAGGGTGGACACCCAGTGCTGTTAGAAGGTCAGTTTGGTCCACTGTGACTCCCGCAACACACCTCTAACTGGAATCTCATTTTGTCCTCACCCTCTGCTAGATGAGTGGATCATATAGTCTGGCTGGAAAATAGGGAGGTGCCCGTGTCCCTTTCTGTAAGCTTGGTGATTACCATCTTCCTTGCCTTGTGAGCCACAGCATCCACTGCTGCTGCCCAGCTCCCATGCTCTGAGAATGCCCTCCCCAGGAGAGTCCTAGTACATGCTTGAAAAGTGGGGGGAGGGGTGATGGAGTGAACATTTGTACATATTAGTACATATATGTTTATTACATGTTTTGTTGTGTGAAGAACACCGGTCCATGATCTGTAGATAAGAATATAATATGTAGTGCTCTTTAGTATATGTGCCATATAACCACATGATCATTCCAGAAAATTCTGCCTGATGTCTGCTGTGCTTTGTGTCTATATTAATCCCAACCTTGCAGCTCACAATGAGTATATACTTCAAACACAAACATTGGTGGTATTTTCACTGTCCTTTATTGACGTCCTCATCATCTGACCTCTCCTCTGATGCCTACTGGCTGCATGGTGTGAAATCCAGTGAGGCTGTACCTCTTGTTCCATTCACACATGCTGGCATACTGAATTGGCAAATGCTGCAACTGGGAATGACAGTGAAATTAAGTTTTAAGTGCTCATTCCCTTGTAAGACAGACTTGTAAGACTTGTAAGACTCCCTTCCTGATAGAATATGCCCAGCAGCAAGGAGCACCCAGGCTGCCTAAGCAGCTCACCCTCACTTATTCTGCAAGTACTGCCCTCCCCAGGGAGATCTTGATGAGAGAGAGGCAGGAGAAGAGGGCACCCCCGCAGTCCCCTTCCTCTCCCCACATTTGCCAAGGTTCCTGTTGCAAACATAGCAGGCACATCTTCCTCCTCACGGGCCGTCTCTGGGACAAAGGATCCTCGATTCCTCTTCTAGCATCTCTGACCACTAACTAGGATGGCAGCGCATCTTGGTATTCACTATTCTCAACTTTAAGTCAAGTTCAACATTGTCTATTTGACTAAAATCATTTTCTCCCTGATAGAGTTTGGATCTCCTGTGATAACCTTGGGAGGTGTAGAACCTTTAGGAGAATGGGCTTAAATGGAGGAAATGGTCAGTAGAGGCATGCCCTCGAAGGATACATGGGGATCTAGTTCCTGGCTGAGCAACCTCCCTCTCCTTCCCTCTCCTTCCTCCCTTCTCTTCCTCCCTTCACAAGCACCGTGACACCATAATAGGGTCAAATCACCATTGGCTAAAGCCTCTGAAGCCACAGTACACTTGTCCTCCTTATAAACTGTTTTTTTGTCAGGTGTTTTGGATCATACTGGAGAGCTAATAAACTCTTTAAGTCACACATGGACAACATAAAATATGTCCTTCAAGACAATGTTTCTGGCTTGGATAGACTTATTAGTAGTATAGTAGTTTTCCTACACTTCAATATACAGAATTCCAACTTTTGTCTAACAGCAAGCCTTGAGGACAAGGGTCTTGCATCCTTGAGATGAAAGACCTTCGTTGCTCATTATTGTTCTCCACAAGGAAAGGAATGGGACTTGATAAGGACTTCCCTGGCAGACCTCAGCACCTGCAATGTGCTAGAGACAGGAGAGAGTCAAACAGTTCATCTGGGCTCAGCTATAGCCCAGTGGTGCCCAGCATCTGTCTAGGGCAAGTGGGAGGGACAGAGGAGACTAAGATTCTGATTTACTGAAAGCTACCAAGTACAGATCCAGATGTGTACAACAGTCTATGTATGAATGGAGACAACCTTTGAATGCATGTTATCAAACCAGAAAATACTGTTGTGGTTACATTCTTGTTGCTGGGACAAAACAGTCACCTACAAGCAACTGATGGTAGAGGGGGGCTTGTTTTTGTCGTACAGTTTTGAGGGGAAGGAAGCTTCATGATGGCAGGAAAGGATGGTAGAGCAGAGTCTGGGCATCCCTCCTTGTCAGTAGTGGAAAATAGCAAGAGCGAGCTGAGCTCCAGCAAGGGGCATCTGGCTGTGGCATCTCCTCAAGCAAGGTTCCACCTCCCAAACTGCCCCAACTGGGACATTTGACTCCAAACACCCCAGTACACATGACATCCATGAAAGCTGACTGCTTTCACCACTTAAACATCTCACAACCTCACAGAGCAATAGGTATCTTAACTGGGGTGAAGGACAAGTGATGTACAGGGAAACTTCATTTCCTCCACACATACCAGATGAGTAGTGTTATCCTCAGAGGTGCACAGGCTTTATTTTAGCCAACACTGAACAGCCTGTACTAAAATAGTGATCACCTTGCGGCAAAGTTAAATAAATGCTCCTGTCACAAAATGAGATTCTGCCCTACGCAGGAAACTTTATTTTCAAGACCTTAGTAGCTTTGCAGTTTTATTAGTTAAGCTTTGCTATGTTAAGTTTGTTCTTACAGTCCAGCAACATCCTTCCTCGGCACTGCCAGCTGGGGCGGGACTCCCGCACTGGTCTGCTGACCCAGGTCTCTGTCCAGGCCCTGAGCTTCCTCGGACTCCGGCAGTGGCAGGAGGTGACACCTGCACCCTAGGACCTGGCTGGTGGTGACAGTGCGGCAAGCCCAGTCACTGAGGCTGTGCAATGCTTATTGAAGGAGCAGACAGAAGGGTGCCCTGGTGTTTCTGTATCCTCTCGCTGCCTCCCTCACGTCTCCAGAAGGCTGCTTTCTCCGCAGGCCTCTTCTGGGGATCAGAGTGGCAATGCACATCTCTTTAATGGCCCAGCTGCTCTTCACGCTCATTTTGAACATGTGTGTGAACATGGAAGCCGGGGCCAGTTGTAGAGCACTTGCGCATGCAGAAGTGAATGACCCTATATTCAATCTCTGGTACCACACATACAACACCCAAAAAAATAGGAAAAAAGGCAAGAAACAGTTGCAGGTCTCTCGGGAGTGTTGTGTACTTTATCTTCAGCTGTCAAGGTTCCCAGTCCCATTCCACTAAGGATGCAGAATGCTGGCCAACACTTACAGCCAGCATTCAGGTATCCGCAAAGGAGGGTGTGTGTGGGCTTGATGGCCAGCACTCTCCACAGGGGTGACGCGCTTGTCACCGGTGTGATTATTGATCGGCACAGGTTCAAGAAAGTCAAAAATGGCATTGAAGGAAGCATTGGGCTAAAGCATCGTTGGGCTGAATTTTGAGGCCAAAGCTGAACTCAGTGCTGTGTGAATATGAAACTGTTCCTTCCTAATGGTGAAGAAAGAGTGGAAAGGGGGCAGGAGGCAGCCTGCAGAGGAAGGGTTACAGATGACAGCATAAACAGCTTGGCCAAAGTAAGAAAATGAAAAATAAATAAATGCTAATATGTATTGATAACAGTGTTCAGAAGGAGTAATTGTACTTCCTTTATGGAAAGGCAGTTGGGCAGCATTTGCCAAAAATGCACCTGCACTGTCTCGCTTTTGAGACAGTCTTGCTATGTAGCCCAGACTGACCTTGAATCCATGATCCTTCTGCCTCAGACTGCTGAGAGCTAGGATTATAGGTGTCACCATCACACCTGGTCTAATAGCACTCAACCAGAATCTGAGTGTGCTCACTAGCGGAGTGGCCATGGAAAGGAAGGCCTACTCCCATTACAAATAATGAACTTGATCTATGTGTGCTGTCTGAGAAACTGGGCTCCCTCCAGTTGTTAGAGGAAATGCAAGGGCAGAATGCCAGCCTGTGACTCTCACTTTACTCTAATAGCAAGAGGAGGAAGTGGAGTAGTAAAAACACCACACCCCCGAGAGTTCTCAGCTCAAGATGGGCCTTCTTTATACAAAGTCCTTTATTGTTTGAATTTTATTATGAGGTCCATCTATTACTTTCTTTAAATACTTCAGTAAAATCAAACTAGGCTAGACCAAGCCATGGAAGACAGTTCCATGAAATAAACAATTCTCTTTTCTTGTTAGTCCAACCACAGAATGCCTCCGAGAGTTGGTGAGTAGCTGATCTAAGAGGTGACAGAGAAGTGTAGGCCAGGACAGGAAGCTGTTCAGCATTGGAGAAGCAGGACCTCATGGGGACTTACTACATGTTTCTGAATGACGGTGTGGCCATCAGGCAGTGAGACCGTAGAGAGTGGACAGCTGAGGGCAGCGTGGCAGACCTGAGCAGGCACATCAGAAATGGGCTCATGAGACTGCAGAAAACCCTGGAAGACAGTCCCAGGGAGCTGTGCTGAGAGAGGCTACAGGGAGGATGTGGAAAGGGTTAACTGACACCCAGGGCCAGACTCAGCCAAGGTGCCTCAGGGAGGGTTCAGGCCTCACTGAAGCTGAAAGCACCAATGGAGGACGCTAGAAAGATGGAGACCACAGGAGACCATGGAAGCCGCACTGACTGTCTTTTATCTGAAAAAGAAATCAGATTCATATTTCTCAGATGCACACTAGTGCTTATTTGCACTTTTTATTCACTTTGAGAGGAATGGTCATTCTAACCTGATGGCTTCACTCTTACGAGCTGGGGACTAGGTGCTGCTCTCTTCAGCTCCCACTCGGAGAATCTGCACTGTCTGTGTGTGTGCTTTGCTTCCCTGGCCGAGGTGTTGTCACTGCCCACCGCCAGCGGGGGCAATGATAAAACACACACGCACACACAAACACACACACACCACTTATGGGTGGAAAAACGCGCGTTCTCTCTTTATTGCTCTCTCAGATCTCTCTTCCATAAATGAAAACAGAATATATAGAGCTCCTTGCCAATCAGGGAGCAGTCTGTGATAAGAACCTGTGCATAATAGCCAATCAGGACTTCCTCCTGAAACTTATTAAGCCAAGCCTCTCTTGGCAAGCTGTCAGGTGCTGTCCTGAGATTAAGCCAGGGTGTGCCTCTGTGAGCCCCCAAAGGCTTTTGCCCCTGACAGGAGTCACCTGCCAACCCAGGTGGAATATTCTGGCTCTGTCCTCTCATTGTGCGTTCTCCTCCCTCCTGCTCTTGGCTCAGCCTGAGAGGGGCCACGCTCTGAGGGTTCCTCTCTGAAATTGAAGGTGCATGTGACACACGCTTCTAGAAGGGGAGCAGGTCCCATGAGAGCTTCTAGTCAGTTCGTGGAGGACCATGGTGACCCAGCTCACCCCATAGTTTTCCATGCTCCTCTGCTACACTGCATTTGTTCTCTGACTCGCTGGTCCCTCTAGGGGCAGACCTGCCTGGCATCAGTTCAATCCCCAGCAAAACACACACACACACACACACATACACACAAACATGGGCATGCAGGCACGCATGATGAACCCTCTTTGTGTCAAAATGAACATGACACTTTCTTCTAAAGTTCATTTTCTGAGGAAGAAAATGTAGGTGTTAGGTTTCAGTGTATCCACTGATAAATTGTGTGTAAGGAGAAAGCAACTGATTGCCTCAAAGATTAAAAAAGACAGGAAAATTATAATACTCTGAAAACCTAAAATGATGAAAAGTATTTCCTTTTAGCTAGGTGACACATTTCACGACTTACCTCACCTCTGGCATATGAGCTCCATGCTGCCCTGTGACAAGATTCCCTTCTCTAGGATCTCAGCTAGTGACCAGGAAGTGTCTCCAATCATTAATTCACTGCAGTCATCATGGGCTTTTGACTCAGTTACTTGAGACCTTTTACTCTGTGCATCTTTGAACATTAAATTTTACTTGGTTAATAACACATGATTTTTTTTTAATTCCTCTATTTCACATTTTTATTTTTCCTTCATTTATATTATAAATAAATCTAACATTTGCATTAATTTCCAAAGACAAATACACAGTAATTTTCCTCGTGTCCTTGTTTATAATGCAAAATTTAGAATGATCCAAATTGTTATTTTTAATTCAAGGGAAAATATTAAATGATGTCAATCTGCAATGACTGATGGCATTATGCACGAGATAGTGAATTTTTTAAATTTCACAAGCAGACTATAAATCAACCTTTTTTTTATGTGAATGAAAGAAACTTAGAATACATCAGAGTTTCCAGTTGTTTTCTGAAGTGAATTCACAGATGTCTACCACTTATGTTTGTCTTGTGCATGATCTGAAGTGATTCCTTCAGTTTTTATAATTGTTTCATAATCTCATGTATAAGTTTTACAAGTGGAAAATAATGTTTTTAAAATAAAAAGTTAAATGCCAATCACTTAGGAGGCAGAGGTAGGAGGATCAACATGAGTTCAAGGCCACCCTGAGACTAACCAGATCAGGACCCTACCTCGGAAAATAAAGAATAAATAAAAGCCTGAAGGAATGAGATCCTCTGCACCACTGTTGTGACCAGTGCCCTGACACCCATCCCATAGCTTTCTTCAAGCTCCATATTGCCTCTCCAGGGGCCTTCTCCTCCCAGTCCACTGTGAGGACGCCGTCAGAGGAACTCAACTCACTCCTCTGGCATTAAGCCTACCTCGCTAGTCGGATGATCTGTCCTGTCTCCCTAATGCAGCTTTTACCTAAGGAAACACCCATGGTGCGTGACAGAGACTGCCCCACCCCAGGCTTTGCACACTAGTCTGCCAGAAGCTAGAGCAAGTTGTTTCAAAGCAAAGAACTGTGGCCCAGGCCTCATGTTGGCATTGCCACTCTCCACTGGTGGCTTGGTCTCAGCTGAGAGACTGATTGCTAAGAAGTAGCTTGGCCACTCTGTGGTATTGTCATTGCTTTAAGCTTTGATTCCCGGCTGGGCTGGTTTGAGACGTTGTGTCAGTTTCAGAATTGGGAAGCGTGAAGGAAAAGAATCCCAGAGTCAGGGGAGACAGAAGTTCTGAGCAGGTAGCTGGCGACTCTGAAATATAAGTTATATAGGAGACTAGCTTCTCCGTGGAGAGATTAGAAGAGCTTGGCACAGTTCCAAGGTCTTGCTAAGTACTGAGAAGTGACACTGGTCACCCACATGCTGTCAGTCTCTACTCTTGTTTCTGTTTTTTTTTTTTTCCCATAATGAGTTACATTGTTTAGTGGGCCAACAATGAGTTGTTATCCCCAATTCCTCATTGCCCCCCTCCCCGTCCCCTTGTTTCTGTTTTTTTTTTAAAGACTCAACTTTATTTTTATTTATTATTTATTTATTTATTTGCAAGGACAGAAAGAGAGAATATGAATGGGTGCATGCCAGAGCCTCCAGCCACTACAAGTGAACTCCAGATGCTTGCCCCACTTTGTGCATCTGGCTTTAACCTGAGGCGTCGTTCGGCTTTGCAGGCGAGTGCCATCTCCCCAGCCCCTTTCTGGCTTTTACCAGCAACACTGGCCCCAGACGTCTCCATTCTGTGTCCTGTTTGTTTTCTGAGCATTTGTTTCTATTTACCTGCTCACACGAACCCGTGTTCTCAACCGCAAGTACAAGGAAAATGAAATTAGAGAACTGGGTGAATTCTAGGAGCTCTGGGAATGTCTGCCACTGGGCCCCGGGTGCAATGCCCTGTGTTGAGGGCAGCTCATGCCCGACCCGTGCTCCTCAGGCCTCTTTCCTTCCTCAGGTCCCTGGGAAGTGCTAAGCATGGCTGACATTGTCGGTGTTTTTATTAGAGTGAGCTGTGGGTTTTGATTGGATGAGGAAGGAGGCTGTCTCCCTCCTGCTGCACTGCAGCTAATGACAGCTGGGCTGTGACCCTTTCCTCAGCAGGTAAGAGGTCTGAGAGCCCAAGCCACCTCACTGGCAGGTCACTGGCCATGCCATATGGTGCTCCAGGGTAGAATCGCAGCTTCTGGCCTTGAACTTGACCAAGGGCGAGGTGTTGTTGAACCCACGGATGCAAAGAAAAGACCACAGACTCAAATTTAGGCCAAATTAAAGCAAGCTGTATTTGTGCACACAGGAACTGGCCAGTGGTTATCTCTCCCAAATGCAGGGCTCAGGAGAATAGCAGCTAACAAAGGAAAAAGTGGGGCTTTTATCCCCAAAACCTCAGAACATTTCCAATAAGGAATTTATCAAATAGGAGTGCAATTACGCAGGACTTATAGAGGTGAAATAGTGCAGTTAGCTGTAAATTCTATGTGAGTCAAAATAACTAGATAGCCTCTTTGAAGTATAAGCAACTTTTAAGGCATGTTTATCTATTATCTTTGCGTCTGTTTGCCCTGTCTATTTCTCAGGGCAGCACTACCCCTAGTATAAAGTTTCTCTTGTCTTATCTTAGGGGGGAGAAGTTTGGCTTCCCTGTAGTTAAATCTTTTACAACCTTTAGCCATTAACCCTTTTGCCCTGTTAGCATTTTGTCCTCTGAATGGCCTGGGTCTTTTTATGGCCTGGGAAGAGTGATAGCATAGTCAGGGTGGGGAGATTCGTGGGAGGGGTAGAGCACACTCAGAGAAATTCCAGGCCAGTTTAAGGTATGGTTAAATCAAGCAGAACTTTGCTGCAAAATAATTTCTAATTCCAGTATGGCATTTCTCTGGTTCTTCAGTGTTGGTACTCACTGACTCCTGGCTCTGTTTCCCTTGCAGCTGACCCTCTGGTGGGCAGTATCGCCACACAGTACATGACCAACAGAGCAGAGCATGACCGGATGGCCAGGCAGTGGACAAAGCGCTACGCCACCTAGGACCTGCTGAGCCGGCTGCGAGCACATTCACCAAGTGCATCAGTACCCCTCCAACGCCTTCTGTTTCCTGTTTTTATTCAACTGGAAACTGCTTTGTGATGCCTGTCATCTGTCCCTTCCTCCCCTCCTTGCCTTTCTCTCTTCCTGTCCTTCTCTCACCTTCTTTTCTCCCTTCTTTTATTCCCTTTTTGGTTTCTGTTAACTTGAAAGATTTAAAATTTTGTCCCCACCTTCATGTGGATGGGAACTTCTGTTTTCAGTGCAAACAATGTTGGATCTGTAATAGTAAGAGCTTTCTTACAAAGCTTTGTATTACTGTGTGGATTTGTTTTAATTGTTTGGAGGTATTTTTCTTTTTTGTGCTCTTTGGGAAAATACATTCAGAATTCTATCTGGTTTCTACATACATTTAATGTAGTACTAAGGATTAATTTTTTTGTACTGAAGTCTTTATTGGTGGGTGCATGCTACTGGGAACAAGTTTTTGTACAAAAGCTTCAATCACAATCACTGTGCATTACTGAGACCCTGTTTATTACTGGCCTTCTGGCCTTCACGCAGAAGACTGTTGGATTGAACAAAATAATATGTATTTTGATTTACTTAAAGTGCTTGTAAATTTCTTAGGGACCTGCCACTTTTGACTGTGGATCAGTTTGTGTACACTTATATTATTAAAGACTCAATAAATCACTGTGGCTGATCAAAGCTTTGCTTTGTGTCCCAGTGACCTGCCCAGCCCCTCAGCAGGCCTGTCTTCTCACATCTACTACTCTGAGGGGAAGCAAATCTTCCCCTCAGAGTGCTCAGGCTCTTTCTTTGAAACAAGTGGAGCTGCTAGCATGCGGAACCTCTCCAGCTGCCAACAGCTGGGACCCTCCACTGAGTTCTCACTGTCAAGTTGGCTCCAAGTCCTTTCTGTCACCGCTGTCTTTCCTGTGCCTGCACTGGTTCATGGGGCCTGTGCTTCCAGAGTGCCATCTCTCCTTAGCGCTCGCTTGTTTCGGTGGCTGAAGGATATTTGTGGCTGGACCTGACAGTGTGTTAGCTGCATCAGTCGGGTTCTAGCGCTGACTTGCTGGGGATATTCAGGTTCTTGGGGTGCTCAACCTACTGGAAACTTCTTGCACCAGGCAGTTACAAGCCAGCTCTGCAGTTTGGACTGAGGTAAGTAACTTCACTATGCCACAGTAGGATCTACAAATGAGGGTCACCTCTGAACACTTCAAAATTGTTAAATATGTGTCTTTAGGGCTTTAGGGAAGGCTCAGCAGTTAAAAGTGCTTGCTTGCAGTCTGCCTGCTGGGTCAGTTCCCCAGTGCCCACATAGAGCAGATGCCCAAAGTGGTGCATGGCGCAAAGTAACAGGAGGCCCCCATGTGCTCATTCTCAGTTTTTCTCTCTCCCGCTCCCTTTTTCCCCTCACTCTCCCTTTCCTTCTCTGTTTTCTTGTATGTATGTATGTATGTATGTATGTATGTATGTATGTATGTATGTATGTATTGTTTGCAAGCAGAGAGACAAACAGAGAGAGAATGGGTGCTCCAGGCCACCAGCCACTGCAAATGAACTCCAGATGCATGAGCCACTATGTGCACCCGGCTTTACATGGGTACTGGGGACTCGAACCTGGGTTGTTAGGCTTTGAAGGCAAGCACCTTAACCACTGAGCCATCTCTCCAGTCCTCATTCTCTATTTTGTTGCAAATAAATATATTTTTAAAAATAAATATCTGTCTTAAAAGATGAACTTTCTAAGATGAAGAAAGCATGACCAACTGACCCAGCTATTTTTCTACTGGGCATTTCCCCTAAAGGCTCCATGCTCCACTTCAGAAATTGTTGTTCAACCAAGCTGCTGTTCAAAACAGCTAAGAATTGGAACCCACCCAGATGCCCATTGTTAGATGAATGGTTAATGAAGATGTGATAAATATACACGATGGAATTGTACTCAACAGTAAGGAAAAATGTAATAAGGAAATTTGTAGGATTAATGGATAGAAAAAAATTTTATTAAACGAACTCACACAACACAGATAGACAAACTGTAACAGCTGAGCTAGGGACTAGAACTTAAATAGTACCCAGCAAATTCCAGTGTACCTCAGAACTTAAGGAGTACCAGAACTCTTGCCTATAAAGTTAAAGAATTAAAATTCTAGACCACCAGAGGATAAGCTAGAGTGGGAGACTTTATTTAAAAGAGAATGGGAAGCTACAGAGTTCTCCAGCCACCAGTGTGGAGAGAATATGTGGGAGAGAGTTTAACAAAATCTATGCTGTTCAGCCAAACAAGCAAAAAAAAAAAAAAAAAAAAAAAAAAAAAAAAAAAAAAAAAAAAAAAAAAAAAAAAAAAAAAAAAAAAAAAAAGATAATGGAGGGCTCCCATCATGAGGAAGAAGGTTCATGTGGGAAAAATCTGGAGCCTTCCCTCACCCCTTTCTAAGGCCTGGAAATTTAGAAGTCCTCCTCCTAGGACACCATGTGGGAAGAAGAGGCTGGACTTTGTTTCAGTGACTTTTTAAGACCTCTGCCAGGTAAGTCAGAGAGAGATAGAGAGCGAGCTGGTTGGTCCATACCTGACCAGTCAATTTTAGCACCTAAGTTTGCACTCTAGCTAAAAACACCTCCCACTCAGGGGGAGGGGGAGTCAGCCCTGAAATCTGTGAATTTGCCTGAAACTGTCACAAAACAACCTGTGTTCTCTCTCATCTGTAGTTCCTAGCCTGGAACAGCTTGAGTCGCAGGCATACCTGACAGGCACCTCCAGGACAGGTAATAGCAATGGGAGGGTTTGGGGAAGGTAATGAGGCTGGGGTAGGGTATGCGCAAAATGAAACCCAAAATGAATTGGGACCACAGAAACCTTTCTCCTGGATAACCGACTAAAAGATGGAACCCTCAGTAGGAGCATGGAGGGATTGTCAGGTAAGAAGGGCCCTGGAGAGAGTGGGATGAAGCCTAACCTTAAAACAATTTGGCTCTGGCTTGTAATTCCCAGAAATCAGTTACAACCCACAGGGAGCTGTTGACTAAAGAGACCTGCAAGGTCCCTAAAACAACACAGGCATTTGATTACCCATGTGAGGTCAAAGGCAAGACCCTATTGCTGAAGACACCACATTGAGAGATATGGCTAGAATCTGGAAGGAAGCCACTTCCCAGATGGGTAGCCTGTAGAAAGCTGGAAAGTGCTACATGAGCTACTGGGGGTAAGTAGCCAACAATGTTGTGATTAAGCTGGGGACACGACGATATGAAATCAACCAACCTATCAAGATATGCACACCTGTGCATAGTGGCACCAGCCTAGGTGGGTAACCAATCTCTGATGGCTAAGAGATCCATTCCTTGGAAAGGAACTCATAGCTGGAACTGTGAACCAGGTCTTTGGCCTAAAGAGAAACTACATCCCTCAAAATCTCTCTGAATTATGCTTATCCCTTGTAACCTATGCCACAGGGTGGGAGGGAGTATCCAGAAGCATTAAGTCCCCCCTCCCCATGATGGACTGCTGCTCTCACAACCCCATGGTGAATACCAGCACTCCCCCTGAGGAGGGCCCTCAGCGGAATGGGGGCAGGGAGGAGGAAAATGGTATTGACACCTGATGTGTCCATACAAAGTTCCTACTTGATTAAAATATTTAAAAATTTTTAAAAAGATGATCTTTCTATCATTTTCAAGAACTAAAGAAAATATCTTTAAGTATTCAAAATATTACTTTTAAACCAAACTTCCTGGGAATTTTTGTTTTCCTCTTTGTAACAATATTACCATGCCTTATTTGAAAACTAGTCCCGGCATTCCAGACTGTACTCTACTACAGTGAACCAACTCTATTTATAGCAAAAAGTGCCGCAGCCAGTGTGCCAACCCCATAGGTTTCCAGGTGTGGCTCCTCAGTTGTCGGCCAGCCTCTGATTCAGACATGACCCAGGGAGGTCATGGCAACTTGTGTGTGTCATCCCTTCCTTTTGCATTAAATGCACATCATACAATAACATTTTTTCAAATGTCAATAAATATTTTGCCTACAAACTATTTCATGGCGAAAAGTGTTTAAAAATTCCACCCTTCGTCTAGGGAGATTGCTCAGTGGGTAAAGCATGAGGAATTGAATCCAGATCCCTAGAGCTCATGTTTGGAACCCCAGCACCTCCTTATTGTGCGATAGGACACAGAAGACAAGAGTCCCCAGACTTTGGGCCAGCTAGCCATGGCACACACACAAACACACACACACACACACACACACACACACACACACACACACACACACACACATTTTTTTAAAATGAAAAACAGGGCTAGAGAGATGGCTCAGAGGGTAAGGCATTTGCTTGCAAAGCCTAGTGACCTGGGTTTATTGAACATGTGTTTTAAGTAGCCCATCAGATCTGTGATAGCATTGCATGTCTGGGAGTACTTCCACCATTCAAGGACGCATGTTATTTCACAGGCAGACATTAGAACCGTTGAGCAGGAAATCTTGCACAGGTCTGTTTGCTGTATAGGGAGACATTCTTAGGTTTTATGCCAATCTGTGATCTAAAGAGACTAAGAAAGTTCCCTCCAGCCTTTGAGGACTCTCAATATTTCATGCCAAACCAGTCTCCATGTGCTTGAAATGTAAAGACCTCCCTAAAGACAGGAGCCATTGAGTCAGAGGCAGCACAAGGCCAGTACATTTGAAAACTGCTTCTAAAGTAGGATTTAGAAGTAGTTTGGCACCCAGAAAGAGACATGGTTTTGCCAACAATTATGGGCATAACATTCCCAAAAATGTAATAATTTTGTATCTTTATATTACCAAATATTCCACACCACTGCCACTTCTAAGTATTTTGTACATTTGTTAAATAAAATGTTGGCAGATCCTCCAGAGAGGCAAGACCATTAGTCACTGTTTGTGGTATTTATTGATCTTAAATCATTAAAAAGGTCATGACCCTTTGTGTGTGTGTGTGTGTGTGTGTGTGTGTGTGTTGACAACCTGCAAACACACAGCATTCTTTCCTGCTCTGCAGAGATCCATTAAGGACAGGACTGCAGAAATAGTCCTCTGCTTTTTTCTTTCTTTGTCTTTTAAACTAGAGATTGAAGCCAAAACCTTATCTATGCTAAGCAAGAACGCTACTACTGAGCTATGTCCCCAACCTTTTTGTATTTTCTGGTTTCTATTTTAAGCCAGAACCTCATGAAGCTTCCCAGGTTGTCCTCAAACAAGTGCTGGTTACAGGTGTATACCACCAGGCCTCGCTGATTCCCTGATTTTCTAAAGACAGGTGAGGGGTGTAAGCCAGCTGCAACCTCTTTAGGTAAAGGTAAGCATGATGTAAGCTGTGTATGTCTTCCTTGAACAAGTAGTTTAAGGCTTAGTCTAGGGTGTAGAAGCTACAAAGCAAAGACCATCCCCAACTGTAAAGCCCACAGGGAAGACAAAGGGAGAGATGGCTACCACTAACCCCTCTTAACTGGTTGTATGTAAATCCACAGGTCAGAGAGGAGCCCCAGGCCACATTGTTCCGACCACCTGCCCCACCACCTGGCAGATTTTGCTGCTGGGTGACCACTGCCCACACTCAACAGCGCCTTGTGCCGAGGTTACAGGAAACAGACTCCAAAGAAAATCTGTCAGCTTTCTGAAGTATCAGATTGTTTCCACACAGGGCCTTGGCGCATTGAAGGTCCAAGCAGGCTTCTCCTGGATTCCAGGGACCAGGAGAGGTCACCCTGCTGGGATTGCCACCGCCCCTGGGCTGGAGTCTTCTACAAACAATTATGTTCACCCTGCAGAACAGTGACAGCTTCCATGCAGCCTCCACACAGCAGCCTGCTCACCTCAACAGTCTTGCCAAGTTCCATGACTGGGGAAGCAGCTGCTAGGTGCGGGATAAGAAACTCCCAGGAGCATATCCAGCTGATTGGGCATGGGGAGGAGGGGCATTGGGGAACTGGGATAACAACTCATTGTTTGCCCACTAAATAATGTATCTCATTATGGACAATAAGAAAAAGAAAAAAAGAAACTCCAGGAGCAAACATGAGTCCCCGAGGGCCCTAGTCAGCAGTAGTATATGAGAGAATTATTTAAAACTCAAGCATGATGTGCATTCTGCCTTAGATATAAAATGTGGCCGTACTAAAGAATCCCCTACCTCCCTCGTGGTGCAAAGATGCACTTTCAGGCCAAATTTGGGCTACAGGATTTAGAGTAAATAATAATGTTGAGCTATAATTTCAGATTTTGTTTGTTTGTTTTTCGAGGTAGGGTCTTGCTCTAGTCCAGGCTGACCTGGAATTCACTCTGTAGTCTCAGGGTGGCTTTGAACTCACTGCAATCCTCCTACCTCTGCCTCCTGAGTGCTGGGATTAAAGGCGTGTGCCACCACGCCAGCTTTCAGATTTTTTAAAATTATATTGGTATAAAGTTATTTTTAGCTGAACATGATGACTCACGCCTGTGGTACTAGCACTCACTGCTGACACAGGATTATTGTCAGGAATAGGATCCTGTCTCAAAAAAAAAAAAACAGGGCTGGAGACATAGCTTAATGGTTAAGGCATTTGTCTACAAAGCAGAAGGGCCTGAGTTCGATTCCCCAGTACCCACGTAAAGCCATATGCACAAGGTTGCTCAATTTATCTGGAGTTTGTTTGCAGTGGCTGGAGGCCCAGGTGAACCCATTCTCTCTATCTGCTTTGTTCTCTCACACTCTCAAATAAGTAAGCTTTATTTTAAAAGTTATTAAAAAAACAAAAATGCCAAAGTTTATATAAAATAAAATTTATATAAATTAGGTTTTCAGGATTATATAAAGATTCTATCTCTCTGGAGACTCAAAAACTGTATGTATTAACCCCCAAAACATTTGTAAGTGATTCATACCCGGCTAGTTTTACAGAGTAAGAGGTCAAGTTGTCAGCTGCTGGCACAGCAGAGATGGGAATCAGAATGAAACCAGTTCAGAACAGAATTGTTCATGGCAGGAGTGGGAGTTCAGCCTCCATTTAGGCAAGATAGTAGGGAACTCTAGTGCCTTCTAAGACAGAATCTAAAGATAATCCTTAATACCCATTTCTTTTATAAATAGAATATGGAGATACTGAGCCATCCAGCTAGAAACTGAACTCTCCAGGGCTCCCGAGGTTGGGTGATCACAAAGAAGTGGCCAGTTCTCTCTAGGTTTTGCCGACATCGTCCTTCTTTGCAGTATCTCCCGTGAAAGGGCCCGGTCCTTTCCTACCCTTGAGACGGTGGTCTGCTGCCCTCAACCTAGAGGAGTCTGAAGCCTGGCCTCCAAGATCTTGTGTTGCATGTCCTCTTTGTCAACCCACCTGTTAGATAAAGGTCCTCATGAGAGCCCAGCTTGGCCAGCCCCTGCCAGGATGCCAGGAACCCACCTCAGCCCAGAACTGCCCACCTGGTTATGAGAATGTTACCAGTACCATGTAGTATTGACATAAGCCAGTGAGTCTGAAGTGGTTAGTGACACAGAAATAACAATTGAAGCACCTCCTTTCAGTTCGGCAAAGCCATAGAAGTCTATTCCAGTCAAAAAACAGATCTCCTCCTTTACATGCCCGTGTATCAGAGCACAGGCACGGTGTGTGCCCCAACCAGGTGGAGCAGAGAGACAGGAGACGCTTGGTTGAAGGCTGGAAAGCTCCACGACCAGCCCCTAGCAAGGAGGGTGAAAACCATCAGAGCAGCAAAAGGCATGTGGTGGAGAGAGGGAAAGTCCAGAGTCAGAAGGAAGGAAGGGCAGAGCTAAGCCTTGAGGATGGACATGGGGCTAACCTGCCCTGCCTGATGTCCTGAGATGGGATTTTAGCACATTCTACCCAGGGCCTCACACATGCCAGGTAAGCGCTATACCAGACCACACAATACAAGTTAGTGCATGTCACAGCTATTGTGACAGGTAAATTCTTTTTTAATTTTTATTTATTTATAGAAAGGTTATAGTCTTACATCCCGTGGCCCCCACCCTCTTTCCCTGAGGGCTCTCCTCAGTGGGGTTGTTGGTGATCAGTGTGCAGTAATTAAGGTGTAAGCCAATCTCTCTGGGGAAGGCTGTGCTTCAGGAAATTTCTACCCCCACCTGTGGTTCTTACAATCTTCTCACCCCTTCTTCTGCAGTGTTCCCTGAGCCTCGGCAGGTCTGGTAGCATCTGATTCAGTGCTGAGTTCTCTGTAGCCTCTGGGTCTCTGCTTCAATGGGTTTTGATTAACCACACTGCCTGTCGCTGTTTCCCTGAGCTGGTTGTCAAGCTAGCAGTGGGAGCAATACTGTGTCACTACCTCCTCTGCAACTTTCTCTTGAGCACTGATAGTTGTGGTATAGGTGGCATGTCATGGATCTTGGATGTCCCTCTTATTATCTGCTTTCTGCAAAATAAAACAGAATCCTAGGCCAAGGGTGAGAGCAGCTTGATTAAGGGCAATATGCCCAGTGATTTGAGAAACTTCCTAAACAGAATGGACACAGAGCTACCAATGGACCCAGCTATCCCTCTACTAGGCATCTACCCGCAAGATGTCACATCTCAGCATAGAGACATTTGTACGACTATGTTTATAGCAGCTCAACTCATAATACCTAAGAATTGGAATCAACCAAATGCCCATCCATGGAGGAATGGATAATGAAACTATGGTATATTTACACGATGGAATTTTACTCAGCTGAAAGGAAAAATGACATATCGAAATTTAGAGAAAAATGGTGTGACTTGGAGCAGATCTTACTAAGCGAACTCTCAAAAGAACAGAGTCAAACTCCGCATATTCTCCCTCATATGTGGTTCCTAACCAGATTGACTGTAAATTCTATGCAAATCAGTCGAGAGAAGTGAGAATTTGTGAAAGAGGGGTAAAGGATGGGGAGGGGATATAGGGGATGACTTAAACATGAAACTAAACCAAAATTGGTTCAAAATCATAAAATCCTCACATACATAATGTAACCTATTGAGCAAGTAGTGGGCATCATCTGGCAAGAGGGGCGTGAATAGAATGGGAGAGAGTCTAAGCCTGTGAAAAATTGATCAGTCTGCCAACTCCTGGTCCCAGTCACTAGCTCCTTCCCTCACTGAGCTATTGACCAAAATGACCCATGAGATCCCAAAAACAAGACAGGATTCTATCAAAGCTCTTGACTACCCACCCCAGGACTGAGGTAGGATCCTGTTACTGAAGAAACCACAGAAAGCCATCAACAAACTGCTTTCTTAATCAACCTGAATTCCTCTGTTCCCAGAAGGCACTGGACTACAAATGGCTGGGGCCTGGAAACCTGCCTACCCAAACTTCCTTCCTTCCTTCTTATCTTCTCTTGACCACTTGCTGCAGATCTGACCTATGGAAGGAGTATGGAGACTAGCTGGTGACCCTAGAAGAACAGTCAATCCCAGAAGCACTTGGGAAATGTTTTTTCTATATGTAAACATTCTTCCAAGTTAAAAATGAAATCTGGAGAAGTGGCTCAATCACTCCTTGTTTAGTAAACCATTAACCATAACAAGCAGGGGGACCCCAAGTATGCACATAAAAGGCAGGTGTGATATAGCTCACCTGGAATTCATTCCTGGGAGGCTGAGGCAAGAGAGTCCCCAGGGCCTACCAGCTAGTTAGTGTGGCTGAATTAGGGAGCTTTCAGGTTCAGTGAGAGACCCTATCTCAAAGATGGAGACACTCCCCTCCCAAGACTTGAGGAGCATTGTAAAAGCCAGAGGATGGAGAGGAGTGATTGGAACACTGTTGTCCAGATGAAGTGGCTTTGTGACCTGCACAACATTGAGCCCATCAAGACTCCATCATGGACAGTGGCACGTCTGTTATGGGGGAACCAACCGCTCTTCCATTGGCCTGCAGGCCCGCTCCATGGGAGGGAATACAGGCCTGGCACTGAAGATCTGGGATAACGCAGAAGACACCACAGTGCTGAAAAGAAACGACAATGTTCAGCACTGGACATCTCTATCACACTTCCCGAGGCTCAGGGTCTATTGCGGAAGAGGTGGCGGAAAGATTGTAAGAGCCAAAGGAAGGGGAGGACTGCTTACAACGCAAACTTCCAGACACAAAATGGCCTTGATAGTCATGACTTTGCAATGCCTGATAATACCTACACATAATGGGAGGAAAAGATGATGACACCAGACAAAACAGACACTAATGTGAGGGGAGAGGAGATATGGGGTGGGTGGGGAGGGAATCATAATGGTTTATGGTCTATAATTACAGAAGCTGTCAATAAAAAGTTTTTTTTTTTAAAGTCTGTCATGGATGATAGAAGAAGGCAAAAATACTACTTGGAAAGAAGAGAGTGTTCGGGGAGGAGGGCAAAAAAAGGTAATGGGAGCTTATTATGATCAAAATACATTATGGGCATGTATAAATATTATAAATAAAAATGCTGACCTCTGGCCTCTACACTTACATACATATGAGCACATATAAACACATGCACACACACACCATACCACATACACATGCAAAAATAATTTAATTAATTTTTAAATTAAAAAGATCAATGTGAAAAAAATTTAATTAATGGGAAGAAATAAATCAAAAGCAAGTCTTGAGCTGGAAAGATGGCTCAGCAGTAAAAGGCACTTGCTTGCAAAGCCTGCTGGTAAGGGTTTGAGTCCCCAGTGTTGAAAAAAATATGAGGCAGAAGACAGAACAGACTTGAGTTTAGATAAGGTTACCTTTATTTTTCCAAGGAGCAGAGAGTGGAGAGTGGACAGCCATATCTGAAGTCATGTGTCTGTGGGTAGCTTCTATGAGCGGATTTAAGGAACTTTGGGGTGGTATGGGCTTCACAGTTAAAGTTCCTCCTAGATAAGAGATTCCCTAAGTGACAGCCTATCCGGAGGCATATGAATGTGGATTGGGCTGGGGTGTTCTTTTCAAGAGGGACTTAACAGAGGTAGGATCCTTCAAATATGTAAAACATTCTCCCATATGCTCAGGTGCTATCCTGGGTAAATTCCTGTGTGAAAATATTTTCCCAGGCTCTGAGAGCCGCATCTTCCCTTTACCCAGAACCCACATAAAGCCAGACATGGGCAGTGGCAAGAGGCCTGAAGTACCCATTCTCTCTCTCTCTCTCATAAATATTTAAAGAAAAAAGCAAGAGTTTGTGAAGGGGATAAGAATGTGGGTTCTGTGTGTCACATTGTGGTAAATTTAGAGGTTTGTTTTTTTTTTTTTTTTTACAATGAATGTATATTACTTTTGTAATTGGAAAGTCTGAAGACAACAGAATGTGTTAATTTGAAGTGATGAAGGCAGGAGGGAGAAAACCTCCTGTGAGCACTGCTTGGCTGTGGCTGGAGTTGCTGTGACAACATTCCTGGTAAAAGCAGCTTCAGGAAGGACTTGGAGGCCACAGTTAAGAATGCACACAGCATTGTGATGATGGAGGAGGGAAGGAAGAGGAACTAGTCGGAAAAGAAGAGGTTTATACGGAAGGGGGCTTGGGAAGAGGAGACAAAAGAAAATAATGGAAGAGGACTATTATGTACATTATAAAAATTGTCCCCAGGGAGGCGGAGCAAGATGGTGGCCGAGTAACAACTTCGCCAGGACTCTCCTAAAGGTTTGACCCCCCTCAACTGCTATCCAGGCTTTGGACACCGGCCGAACCCGAGTTCGAACTCTCCATCCCTCGCTGCTCCCCTGTGGAGCAGAGGGCCGAGCCCTCCCGCCCCGGCTGGCTCCCGCCGACATTATCCCCCGGGACTGATTCCAGACTCGCCGCGTGGCTGAGGTTACATTCCAGGACTGAGACCCGGGCAAACCGCCAGTCCCCAGAGGCGGTCTTCCCCACTTTCTGAGAGGGGAAAGAGAGTTTCTCCACGGAGGTTTGGGGTCTGTCTGCAATACAGGCCCAAGGT
This sequence comes from Zapus hudsonius, assembly GCA_004024765.1. Classification (NCBI taxonomy): domain Eukaryota; kingdom Metazoa; phylum Chordata; class Mammalia; order Rodentia; family Dipodidae; genus Zapus; species Zapus hudsonius. The sequence continues at coordinate 29,728 of PVHP010021187.1, forward strand.
TGGGGCCGTCACTCCCCAGCGCCAGAGCC
>PVHP010021188.1:0-29784 GCA_004024765.1 Zapus hudsonius
CTATGTAATGTTTTTAAGGTAAAATATTTTAAAGATAAATCAGTGTTTCTGATTTTACCAAAAGTAAATAACATCTGAAATTACTTACTGATGCACTTTACACAGGGACTTGAGCTTATTTGCACAGTTTAGATACAGTGTTTATTTTAAAGTAATATACAATGGATAGGTATGTTTACACCTAAAAATCTCTTTTCTCTACAGGATTTGCTGTCACAGATGCATCACTATAATGCTGGGGTTAAACAAAGTGCTCTTCTTGGACTTAAAGACCTTTTGTCTCAGTACCCATTTATAATTGATGCACACCTTTCAAACATATTAAGTGAAGTGACTGCTGTGTTTACAGATAAAGATGCTAATGTACGATTAGCAGCAGTTCAGCTTCTTCAATTCCTGGCCCCCAAAATACGAGCTGAACAAATTTCTCCATTTTTTCCTTTGGTAAGTGCCCATCTCTCTAGTGCCATGACTCACATTACGGAAGGAATTCAGGAAGACTCTTTAAAAGTTTTGGACACTCTGTTGGAACATTACCCAGCTCTAATTACTGGCCGTAGCAGTATATTGCTTAAGAATTTTGTAGAACTCATTTCTCATCAGCAGCTGTCCAAAGGACTGATAAATAGAGACAGATCCCAATCCTGGATACTTTCTGTAAATCCTAATCGGAGACTCACTTCTCAGCAATGGAGGCTGAAAGTCTTAGTGAGACTCGGTAAATTCCTTCAGGCCTTGGCAGATGGATCCAGTAGGTTGAGAGAAAGTGAAGGACTTCAGGAACAAAAAGAAAATCCCCAATCCACTAGCAACTCCATTTTTATCAACTGGAAGGATCATGTCAACGACCAGCAACACATCCAGGTTTATGAAAATGGGGGTTCACAGCCAAATGTCAGTTCACAGTTCAGGCTACGGTAAGAAGGATTTCAGTTATGTCCACGCTCAGTTTTCCTATTTTGAATTCTAACTGCTGACCATTAATGGCTAATGGTGGGAAGACATGAACTTGTCTTTCATAGCTTTCGTATAGTTACTCATGATGTGTTGATTTGGTGACTCTGGTGCAAGGAGTCATTTGAAAGTACTCGGAACAAAGCCTAATTAGAAGTAAAATGTGAACATCGATGTTGGCTTTGTGATTTTAGATTATTTTTTTTACTATTCTCGATCAATGTAATTGCCAGTTTATAATGCTTTTTATTGTATATTTAAATTAAGCAGAGGATGAAATATTTTTTAATCATTAACTTTTTTCATTGTTACTTTTCCTTATTACTAGGTACTCAGTTGGAGGAGTAGGCACTGTTTGTGAAGACCTGTCATCTACTGAAAACCTGAAGGGTTTTATTGAGATAATAATTCCATTGCTGATTGAGTGTTGGATTGAAGCAGTGCCTCCCCAGCTAGCTTCTTCTGTTGGGAATAGTGTGGAGCGGGAGCCTCTGCAGGTTATGCAGCAAGTCCTTAATGTTATTTCCCTCTTGTGGAAACTCTCTAAACAACAGGATGAGACCCATACATTGGTGAGGACTAATGGGTTCTTTGTTATTAGTGATACCTTTTGTCATAATTGGCAAGATTAGATATTAGTTGCTATTACTAATTGGTTATGTGTTTTTCAAAGACTTCCCAGAGTTCAAAGGTAAACTTGTTTCTTTAGCACAAAACTACAAACTAAAATAGTTTCAAGAGGCTGTTGTCTCTGAATATATTTAAATTTTTCAGGGACATATGTAGCAAATTGCTTGATACTGTTTGTTTTTAGTAGGTATAACTCAAAAGTAGTATTAATTCATGCCAGATTGATTATGGAAGAGTGTTTGAATGATTCGTAGAGGATTGAAAAAGTTGCTTGGTAAGTAGTTTTCTAGTTTGTGTTCTGCTACCAAGTACCTCCACGAAGGACCCAGCTGAAGACCTGTAGTAAGTGTAGCGTATAGAGCATACTATGTGTTGTGGAGAGGAGATAGAACAAGCTGTCATGGTAAACTGATGATGAGTTAATATGGTAGTGCAGTCAGCTGCAGCTCTGTTTTAAAGCTTGATGCATCTGCTCTACAGAGGTATTCTTGCAGGACTTCTGGCTCAGGTGTGAATCCTTGAAGTTACTATGAACACAAAACTGAGGAGGCAGGTCTTTTTGTTTAATCTTTTCATTTTGAGCTACAGTTTACGATGTAAGATAAAAGTAAGAGTAAGTAGTATTTGATAGTTTTCAAAGGCATTTTAGAGGTGTAGTAAGGATTTTAAGGAGTGTTCTGTCACCTTTTCCCATCACTTATCTACAGGGATGTAGATATAATGATACTTTAATTGATTATAATTTTGAGTTTGTTTTATTATCCATTGTACATATTGGCAAAAAAATCATGGTAGAGCATTGGTGTGCTGTGGTGTGAGGAAGCAAAGCTTGCATCTCATGGCAATCTGGTGTAAGCTAATGACATTAGTGTATATAGAAAAGTCTTTACAATTATAATGGATCTACAGATAGTTTTTGGCTTACAGTGATGTGCCTAAACACTTTTCTACCTTAGAATGATGCCAGATCTTACCCGCACAGCCATCTCTTTCACTTTCAGTTAACAAAATACCATCACCTTATATAAAACAGGGTTTATATTAGATATCATTGTCCAGCTTTAGGCTAATGTAAGTGGTGGAATATCTTTAAGGTTGGCTCAACTAAAAACTCTGTTTAGTCATTTGAGTGCATTAAAATGCATTTTCAACAAGATATTTTTCACTTAAAGTGGGTTGATGAAAGCTATTTTGTATTTTCATCTGAAAGACTTAAGAAAATGAAAGTAATGGTACTTAACATGGACTCAAGTACTAGGGAGCATAAATAAACTTTATGAATCCTTTAATAGCAGTATTTGTTTTGGATAGGTTAGTAGGAAAAAAACAAAAAGTCGATACACTAATTGTGATAGTTTGGGTCATCTATCAATTGAGTATCGCTGAGGAAGGATGCAAATACTATAGTTTTATGGATAACAGGATACTAAGTTTAAAAAGTTTATAGACTGTTGAAGATGATAAAATTTGAGATACTGTATAAAACTTGTGTGAAAGAAGTGGTTAATTCATATATGTACTTATATATTCATATATACATATATTTATGCACACACATATATGTATATGTATATATGCATATATACATAAACACCCATGCAATTGTTGGAATTGAACTACATCTCCCTCCCAAGAACAATATTTACAAGTACCTTGCTGTTGTGGACAGCTTCATGTTTCTGAGGCATACATCCAAACCAGGCACAATTTAGAGGAGGAAGGAATTTATTTCAAGCCATCAGTGGCTGAAGAAGCTGCTTCCATACATGCAAGCAAAGAGAAACCATTGCCAAGCAGCAAACACAAAACCTGGCAGCAAGCAGCAGCACCCCCGTTCCCCCATAGATCAGACTGCTCTACATAACTTTGGGCTGGAAATGAAATCTGTTCCCAAAAACATTTTAGGGCTAGACCCCAGAATCTGCCCCCAGTGACACCTTCTCCAGCCAGGCAGCTGGAGATAAGCTTTAATAAAACATCTGAGACTATGGGGGACATGCATTCAAACTATCATTCTTCCTATATTGAACCATAATAATTTGATTAGAAAGAACTATTTTCTTAAAAATATAAAAATGCTTCCCATTGCGTAGTAAAATTAAGTCATTTTACACTATTCCTCCCTCGTTCATCTTCATTTTAGAGTAATAGTGAAAATATTAGGTGTCCTATGTAATAATTTAATATTTAGAAAAAAGGAAAAAGTACTGTTTAGCATCTAAGCATAAGTCTCAGATCATAGGCTGTATTTTAACTTTTCCTTCTGTAACTAGTTTTTCTGTTGACAAATGGACCTAAGGATTAGGTATAGTTTTAAGGCTACTGGTTCTACTTCATGGATGTTGTTTGCTGGTATTCATGACACACTTGCAAGAAATTTTATTTGGGTTCATGTTTTTTAAAAACTTAAAAAAAATAATTTGGAAATATTCCTGCTTAGAAAAGGCTGTCACACATTAACTCATAGTGCAGTGATTGAGGAGACCCATCCTTACTGAGGTTGCTTATTTCTGACATAATACATGTGTCCTTAATGAATACCTAGTTGTAATGAAAATACAGTTTAACATTTAAATTCATTTTAAATTCCTATATTAATAGTGTCAGGGACAGTATTGCAGTTACTATGACGTTTTTGTCTTAGATTCGTGTTTTTTTATATATTTTTTCCTTTATTATCCATAATTAGATACATTGATATCCCCAGTTCCTCGTTTTCCCTCTTCCCTGTCCCCAATCAGCTGGCGAGACAGACACCAAAGTTTTTCAACACAACCTAAAGCAGAAGTACAGAGGCCTCTTAAGACCTCAACAATAAAGCAGCCTTAGATATGTATCTTTTTAAATATTTATTCATTTTCATGCAGAGAGAGAGAGAGAGAGAGAGAGAGAGAGAGAGAGAGAGAGAGAGAGAGAGAGAGAGAGAATGCACCAGGGCCACCGCCTTGTGGGTCTGACTTATGTGGGTCCTGGGAAATTGAACCAGGGGCCTTTTGGCACTGGAGGCAAGTGCCTTAACCGCTGAGCCATCTCTCCAGCCCTAGATATGTATTTTAATGCTTTTCTTGTTAACTTTTTCTTTACATGTTTTATTGTTGTTACTCCTTTTTCATGAAAATTAGAATTTGCACCAAACAGTCAGAGGCAGTGAAGGATTTTTTAGGCATTTACTCTAAGATTAATTGGGCCTATTAATAACATCTTAAAATTCAAGTCAGGTGTGTGTTGTGTATACCTTTATACCAGCACTCAGCACTAGAGGCCAAGGTAAGAAGTTCTAGTCCAACTTATGCTACAAAAGAAGACCTTGTCTCAACAATAATCAGTTCTTTCACTTAAACCAGTCACTTTTTTCTTAGTTCTGGGGGAACCAAACACAAGACACATTTTTTTTTTTTTTTTGCTCACTAGTTACATATGAATAATGAGTGACTAATTTATTAGATAACACATATATAGAACAGTTCTGTTACTATGACATGTCTTTTGAATATTGTGCTCCAGAATCTGGGGCACAAAGGTGCTTGATAAATATGGAATGTCAATAGTAGGGATAAATATTAAAGAGACCAGAATAATCCTAATGGGATAAAGTACCAGAGTTAGAAATATGTGGATTGTTTTATACTATTCTTGTAACTTCTGTACATACAAAGTTACTTTGGCTAAGAATCCCTTCAGTTTTTTTGTGTATTGCAATATTTATATTTATATATATCCTATAAATTCAAATACATCTATCATAAATAAGAAAATGAGAAAAGCATAGGAATAAAGATAAAAGTAATGCAGGATGTAAAGAGCATGCATAGAAGTGCATGGTGCAGAGGACAGGCTGTTGGGAAATTACCTGGGGGAAGGTGGGGTATTTGACTAACTGAATGAAGGGGCAAGTCTTGAGACCTATAGCAAGAATATTCTTGGTAAGTCACTTAGGTGAGAATAAGTTTGGAATATTTGAGAAATGGCAGGAAGGCCTGACAATCAAGGTACAGTGAAAATGATGGAGAGTGATGGAGAAAAAGTGATGTGGGGGACTCTAGTTTCTGATAAGGAATTTGGATTAACCTGAGTTTGGGGAAAGAACCTTAACGGGAGGATTTTGTTGAGAGCATGATCCACATTATGCCTATTTAACTTACAAAAGAGAATAGTAACAAACTGCTGTTTATTTAGCCATTCCCTCTAGCAGCCACCATCTCTGATGACTGACCAGTCTTGCACCCCTCCCCACCCATTCCATTTCTTGTTTCCTCTGCCATTTATATTTTAAGAGAGATCATTCCATTTGCTGTGTGGAGAGTTGACTTTTAGGGTAAGAAGAGAAGCAGGCAGACTAATAGAGCAGATGTAGGATGGTTGTTTAGAGTAGAATGATAGCCAGTGGTTGAAGTGATAAGCGGTAGCTGGATGGAGGCAATGCCATCAATATTGATGGTATGCTTTGTGAAAGAAAGGAGTAAGATAATGCCAGTGCAGTGGTCATAAGGTGACTAAGGAGAAGAGTTTGGTTTTATTCATGTTATATTTAAGATATTTGTTTAAAATCCAAGAGAAAATATCAAGGATACATTAGTGTTTAGGCTCTGAAGTTTAGGCAGAAACAGTTTTAAGTGCTGGTATCTGAGTAATCTAAACTGAACTGTCAGGAAGAGAAGAAGCCAGTAAACACTAAGCAGGAACAACTAAGCTCTAGGTGACCAGTTGTTTTAGTACCTTAAGATTTATATCCTAAGACCTCATAATCTGACATAATAATGGTATGTTTGATTACTAAGGATCAAAGGACTTGAAGAGTATTGAAACTGGAATTAGGAAGATAGTATTTCTTCCTGTGTATCAGATATACTTGAAGGAATCAACTCCAGCATGCAATAGAGATACTTGTAAAGCCATCTTTGTTGTGGTACTTTTCACATTAGCCAAGTAATGGAGTCAGCCTGGGTGTCACATCAAACAGAAGAATTGGGGGATGGACGGAAGGACGGAATACACAATGATGTTTTTTAAAAATATGAGCAGAGTGTGTGAACAAGTGTGAGTATGGGCACTCCAGGGCTTCTTGGTGCGGCAAATGAACTTTGCATGTGCACTTTTTTCATCTAGCTTTATGTGGGTACTAGGGAATCAAACCCAGACCAGGAGGGTTTTTTTTTTACAGTAAGCAAGGGCCTGCATTGAGCCATCTTCCCAGCCTCCACAGTGATGATGTATTTAATCACAAAAGGAACAAAATCATTTGCAGGAAAATGGATGGAATGGGGAGTTGTCTTATTAAGCTAAGCATACTCAGAAACACAAACACCATTTTCTTTCTCATATTTGAAATTCACATTGAAAAAAAGACATGATTTGGAAGAGCTAGAGGCCAGTGGGAGAAAGGAGGGGGCAAGAGTTTAATGGAGGGATGAATAGGAGCAAAGTATACACTGTATACTTGATGGAAATGTTACAGTGAAACTCATCCTTCTGTAAAATTAATGTACCAGAGAACACAGTAGGAGGCAGTACTGCTAAAGCAGGTTAGGAAAGTGCAGTGCTTTCTGGAAGTGTTAGAAACTTTAAATGAGAAATAATGCAGTTGTTGGGGAATAGAGTTATGGTCTAAACATAAGATGAAATAGATTTTCTTATATTTTAGGAATATTACATTAGTGGTCAAAATTTAGAATTTTTCTTAAATTTTATTTACTCTTTTTTTCTTGCTTAGCAGATAAATACAAGAAGGGCAGTTATTAAGCACCAAAATGATCTGTGAACAAAAAATAGATACTCCTAACAGTTTATTCTGATTTTATAACTTATTTAAATATATCACTGTCAGATAGTATTATGATGGGCTATTAATAGTTGAATATTGAAAAATTGTCAAATTTATATTTAAAATTTTATTGGTTATTTTACAGTTTTTTTGTGTAGATTTTCTAATTTTAATTTTTATTTCAATAGGAGTCATGGCTTCGAAAGAATTACCTTATTGATTTTAAGCATCATTTTATGAGTCATTTTCCATATGCCTTAAAAGAAGTAACCAGGCAACGAAGGAAAGAGTCAAATAAAAGGTATTGTGATGTTTTAAACTACTGTATATCTTGAAATTACTAAAACATATTTTTAATCTGGAACTTTCTATACTGTGAAGTGTTATTTTCTGAACATGGAATTAGCAGAGATAGCTGAATTTTAGAAAGTCACCATAAGAAGCCTTAGGACTAACATCTTGTGAGTTTTTAAAAATATATTTGTACAAAGCATTTTGTCCTAGATAAATATATCCCATTATATAAATAAAAATTTAATGACAGTTGCTGAGGTATACAACTTTAGATGGAGCTATATGCAATTATGAATCTCTAGGTGAGCATCTTTAAGTTTAGTTAGACTGTTATCATGCACTAGGAAACTGGTATCATCCTGATGAAGAGATAACTGGAGAAAAAACTCAGAGAGTTAATGGATTAGAGGATAGAGTTTAAAAAAAAAAGTAAGTCTAAAGTCTGTAAAATGTATGTTCCAGTGAGAACAAGTTACGTAGTAAAACTTGACAAGGAAGTACAAGGGGAACAAGTTTGTTCTTACTACATAAAAGGGAAGAGACTAACTGGAGAAGCATTGAGGCTCCCTTAGCAGGACTCATGGGATTTGTGTAGAGTTGATGAGGCTATTGTTATTGTCATGAGCTTTTCATTCATTCACTGAGTATTTTGGTTACTTACTATAAACAGGCTATTGTGACAGAGAATGATCTTTGTTAATGTTTCATTTTAAATCCTAAGCAAGTGTGTTGATTCAGTCAGGAGATTAAAACAGCACTAGTTGTTTTTAACAGAATTTAATATAAACAATTAAGTATTAAACTGATAAAAATAAAGAGAACAGGGTGATATCAACTGAGAGAAAGAGTTGAGAGAAAAGAAAAGGAAGGCTAAAACTCTGACCTCCAGAAATGAGTTACTCAGTTTATACCCATGTCAACTCAAAGATGGAAGTCATATGAGAATGGGTCTCTAGTACTCTGCAAAGGAGTGCTTCTCCAGATGTCTTACCGCACGGGTCCCTGGCCCCCTGCTAAATGAGCCTGTCTCTCTGGCCAGCAGGAGACCTGGCTCAGTCGAGGAAAGGTGAGCGCAGCGGCTGGACAATCACAAGCAGCAGGGAGAAGTGTCCAATCAGATCTCAAAACTTTATTTTAGCATCCAACCTTATATACAATCTAGGGATGTGTTGCATTGCCTTATCTCTTACACAAAGGGGGCTCAGGAAACAGGAATGCAGCTACAGGAACTCAGGCAGCAAAGCTTATTAGTACTTCTATCACCTGCCTCAGGGGACACAGGTGTGCTAGGATTAAAGGTGTGTGCCCCCACGCCCGGCTTCTTTCTAAAACTTAGTTCAAGGTTACTAAAACTTAGTTCAAGGTTACTCAGCTAGGCTGGGGCACAACACTTAGGGGCCTGGTGATTTAAGTTTTTGTCCCAGAAAAAACTTCATATCAGAATCACGGTGGCTACTCAAAGGATTTGCTAATAAACTGCAGCAGACTTAACAGTTAATGTTGGCAGATATAGGAAGCAAGCATGGGGCTGGGAAGGAAATGTACCATTGGGATGGAGAGTTCTAGAGATGGAGGGTGTTTATAGTTGCATAATAACATGAAAACACTTAATGCCATGCACCCCTCAAGGCCAGTGAAGAACAGAAACCAGTCAAATCCAGATCCATGCTTTTCATTCTCAGTGCAGTCCTGTAGCTTTTCTGTCTGCTATTTCTTTGTCTTAGCATAGTCTCACATCCCTTGCACTTTGGCAGAAATTGTCTATATGCAGTTAAATACTATTCGATACAGCTTTGTTTATCTTAACAAGAAGCTATCTGGGTTTGTTTCTATCTTTTAGCTATTGTGAATAATGCTTTGAAACTTCTTTCCACATATCAAGTTGTTGCTCAATAATATTATGTGTATCAAAAGATTAAATTTTGACATTATTAATAAAAATTACTTTATTTTGGGGCTGGAGAGATAGTTCACCAGTTATGGTGCTTACCAGTAAAGCCTAACGACCTGGATCATTTCCCCAGTGCCCCCATATAAGAACAGTTGAACAAAGTGGCACATATACCTGGAGTTCTTTGCAGTGACTAGAGACCCTAGGGTGCCCATTCTTTCTCTTTCTCTTTCTCTTTCTCTTTCTCTTTCTCTTTCTCTTTCTCTTTCTCTTTCTCTTTCTCTTTCTCTTTCTCTTTCTCTCTGCCTCTTGCTCTTGCTCTCTCCCCTTGCAAATAAATAAAATTTTTTTTATAAATGAATTTATTTTTGAGTGTGTATATTGTGTGGGTACATGTGCAAGTCAGAGGTTGACATTGGGTGTCTTCCCCAATTACTCTCCACTTTATTTACTTGAACTCAGAGCTCACCAATTTGAGCAGTCTAGCTAGCTAGTCAGCTTGCCCCAGGGATCCTGTCTCTGCCTCTTTGAATGCTGGGAGTTTAGGCATGATCTTTATGCTTTGGCAGCAAGTTCCCTATACCAAAATTATGACATTTTAAAAATTGAATTATCTGTAAGAACACACTCTCCTGTTTACATTCATCACTTACTGGTTTATGTGGTGATTATTCCAGTGAGGTTATTTCAGTACAAGTAGAATGATACGGTTTGGGAACAGATGCAGATAAGCGTTGCCTTTGCCATATAAACAACTAGACTAGAGTAGTCTTTACTAGTTGGATCTTCCAGAATGCTGTGAAAACTGAGGGCTGTTAAGAGTTTAGCACGTTGAGGTTGGGCTGGAAGTTTTATTGCAAAATATGTCAGAAAAGGCCAGTTTTTTATTTATTGAAGGTAGAATGTTTCTTTTAAAAATAATTGTTTTGAGGGTCTGGGCCAGTGGATAAAAAGTGTTTGCCATGCAAGCATTAAGGGTATTTGAATTTGAAACCTCAGCATCCAAGTAAAAAGCCTGCTGTGGTGACTGAGATAGGAGACTGCTGGAAGCTCACGTGGCATGGGATTGGTCAATCTAGCTGGCAGAAGCAGCAGAGAACCATGAGAGACCTGCTTCAAAGGGTGTGGAGGCTAGGACGATACCTGAAAGTTACCTTTTGACCTTCACATGTATGCTGTGGTCCACATGTGTACACATATGACCAATGCTTGTTTTTAAAGTGTGAGTCAAATGTAGTTTATGCAGTATGCGAATGATTACATTTTAGGTAGACATACTAACAGTTTTTTTTTTTTTGTATGTGTGTGTGTAAACCTAAGGACAGAATATACCTAAGAAATATAGCATAATAGGGATTGAATTCTTTAAGCAGAAGGGAAAATGGAAATTGATTTGTACTTTAGCTACAGAAGAAATTTGGGCTTCTGGTCAATCAGTTGAAATGCTGTGAGAGCTAATGAAAGCATCATCTGGAGCAATATAAACGGCTGCTTAGTAAAAAGACTTATTGATGTGCAACAGCCCCTCCTTTCTAGTGCTCTTGTGTTAACTTGTGGTCAATGGAGGCTGAAACATCAAAGGAAGTGCTTCAGAAAGAAACAGTATACATTTTGAATTGTATTTTTTCTACTTAGCATGTTTCAGTCTCACTCCATCCTCCTTGATCCTGCCTGGGATGAAAATCAATTTTTTTTTCTAATGTATCCACAGTGTAAGCTGCCTGCCTACTTTTCACTTAGTAGTCATTTCTGTTATGAAATGAACTACCACAGTATTTGATTATTTAGGTTCAGATACCCCTTAAGCTATGTCACAATGCCTACATCATTCTCATTTCATCTTATGTAGGCATTGTATCATTTCATGTCCTCATAAAAAGGTGAATACAGTGCAGTAAGATTATTTTGAGAGACATTCACCTAACTTTTGTAGTATATTGTTATAATTGTTATTTTCTGTCTCTCATTTTATATATATGTTCAGGGGAAAAAAGCAGAATATACGAGATTGCCTGCCTTGTAGAATTAATGGCTGTTATATTTAGCTATGTAAATTTTGGTACATATAAATTACTGGAGGAGTGGGATGAACTCTCACAAAGGTCTATTAAGAGTTTCCATATGATAATAGATTATGCTGCATGAGATAAATTTACGATAATATATATTGCAAAGCTCTGCTTATAGGGATGAAATGTTCAAGTCTGCTTTAGGTTTCATCCTCTCTTAATGATAAAATTCCAGATTTTTAGCTAGACATATCAGCTACATAAAATGAAAACTAGCTTTTGTAACAGCTTGCTGGGAGTGGTTATATCAATAATTCCTGTAAAATTGTTCACACTTCTTTCAGTGTCAAACTTGTACATTAAATTGTCTTGCAATCTCTACTGGATTTATGCCACTTAAGTTTAACATATTCAAGGTAGAATTGATTTCTGCATTTCTGTTCACTTTTATTTTTCTTCATTATTTCCACTAAGTCACTAGTACTAGAACCCTTGACCTCCTTCCAGCTCCAGTTTCAAACTCAAATACATATATGAACATATATAAGCAAGTTCCAAATCCAGCCAATTTTATTCTTCCTAAATGCTTTCCTCCTAGTCCATACCAACATTGACCCTGGTTCTTGCCTGTGGCATCTTTTGCTTGATTGCTTCAGTAGCTATACAGCTGTTTCTTTGTTAATAGTCTGTAGCTCATTTTATCTTTTGCCTCCATATTCATGCACTTGAAAGAAGCTAGTAGCCATTTTACTCCCTTGACTCTTGAGTTCATTTTGTTGCCTTTAGCTACTGACTATAAGTAACATTTCCCCTTTCTGGGCTTATTGGTCATTCCGAACTTGCTTTTTTTTTTTTTTTGATTTTTCGAGGTAGGGTCTTGCTCTAGTCCAGGCTGATCTGGAATTCACTATGTAGTCTCAGGGTGGCCTTGAACTCACAGCAATCCTCCTACCTCTGCCTCCCAAGTGCTGGGATTAAAGGCGTGCACCACCATGCCTGGCTCTGAATTTGCATTTGATGCTCAGTAGCACTAAGCTTTATTCTTTCTCTTATGTTTCATGTGGTAATTCCCTCTTCTGTGCATGCTCAAAGCTAAACCAGGGTTATTTCTTTAAAATTTATTAGAAATCTTTATGAATATAGTTAATTATATATTTTTTTCTAAACATTAAATAGCCTCTACCATTGATAGTGTGAAATGAGTATGTCAAGTTGCAAACTTCATTTGTATTAAAATAATCTTTTTTGAAGTATTTAAACATTTTTTAAACTTTGAAATGTTTTACTTGACTAGAATAAACTGATTTTAATATATAGATTATAAAATTAAGTCATCTCAGACCATTGCTTACCCAGATCAGTCTCCTTATTTCATACATGAGGGAATTATGACCAGGAGTAATTTATAATTCTTTTCAAACACATGATTAGATAGAAGCAAAGTTAAGATCTATGATAATATGTCACCAAGTACACCGACATACTTCAAAAATACCTTGAAGTGCATTAGTTTGCAGGTCTTCTTAGCAAGCCTTCATGTATTCAAGATTCACAGGTAGCATTATATAAGTCTGTTTAATATGCATTTATACAACTTATAGATACTCTTAATTCAGGCTTTATTAACAACACTTATTCCTTAAGGATAATGAAACTTACAGAACTATGGCCTAAAGTTTGCCCCAAAACTCATCTTGGCTATTTATAAATTATAGAAGAAAAAAAATCTATTGATGCCTATTTTAAGTACTGTAAATGAAGCAGGCATGGTAAACATACCACTTTATAGATGCATGTGTGTATGTTTGTTTCTAGCATCAAGCATTGCACGGTTCTCTCCAATAACGTAGATCATCTTTTACTGAATTTAACACTGTCTGATATCATGGTCTCCCTGGCAAATGCCTCAACTTTGCAGAAAGATTCCAGTTGGATAGAACTGATAAGGAAATTTGTGACAGAGACTCTTCAAGATGGTTCTAGGCTAAACAGTAAGCAGCTGAACAGATTGCTTGGAGTATCATGGAGGTTAATGCAGATACAACCAAATAGAGGTAGGTGATGCTGTTTTTCTCTAATAGAACAGAGGAGTCCTTATGCATGCTATTCGAGGTCTAGCTTTGAAATGGTGACTGCCATCCTTCATGTAGTATGTTAGTTACCTTGGAGCCATTACAAGGTAACGCATCTAATGACTTAGAAAGCACTGTCTGCTTGAACCCTGAACTTGTTTATGGCTTGGAATAGTTCTTTCTTGGGATAAGTCCATTCTGAGGCAATTGGTAACAATTTCTACCTTCTTTGAAGAACTTTTTCCTCTGATGAATAAGTTATGCTTATCTCTGCCTTTTTTCTCTCTTGAGGTTCAGTTAGTGATTGTCATTGTTTGGTGACTATTAACTTTTTTTCATTCAGAATCAAAGCTTTCCTGTTTGGTTCCCATCTAATTCACCTTTCCAGTATTTTGGTTTTGTTATTTTTTAGATTTATTCTAAACCAGTTGTACTGTAACATCTAGTTGGTCTGACTTTTGTATTAGTCAAGCATGCTATTGCTGCAGAGTTTTGATGTGGTAGTCATCAGTTTGTGCTTAGCTTGTACTTACACATTCATTGTAAAGTATGGGGGTTGGAAGCTACTAAAACACATTTTTTTGATTCATATGCAGTTATTTTCTTTGTGCTTGCAGAGGCGACAGAGGCTCTCATAAAGGCAGCTTATATGTTGTATCAGCAGAGGGGCCTTCTGCTTCCAGTTAGGACTTTGTTACTCAAGTTTTTTAGTAAAATCTATCAGAAAGAAGAAATGAGATCTTACAGACTCAGGTAAAAATTTCTTATTTTTTATTTTTTTGGTTAGCCATTTTGGATTCTATTTAAATAAGTAGAGTAAGTTTTTTTGGGGGGAGGTTTCTATCTTATTTGGTGTTTTTAAGAGATGGCAGAACATTTTATAAACAAGCAACTTTTACTAGTGCTAGGAAGCTGTATCCATGTTTGAAGAGGTAGAAGCCTGTTTAGCATAGAGTTCTAGTTGCCCCCTTTAGCAAAAGGACTGTTGTGAAAACCTGTAGAAGCCACAACCTTTTCCTTCCCATTAAAATTGTGGAAGTTGAATCACTGGCCATTTAGTGTCATTGGGCCATGTGGAGTATGTGAGGGCAATGGAAGATGAGAAAGCTTCTCAATTTTTTCATTTTAGCCAGTGAGGTAGATAACACAGAGTGAACTAAGAAGTAAACTTTTTGATATGGTGAATTTGGGGTTTTGGGACAGTCAGAAAGGTATCTGAGTATAATAGAGTGATTTTTTTCAGGTATTTAACATACATAGGTAGTTGTTGGAACATATTCTAGTCTGCTGTAAACCAGGTCTTTTCATAGTTTTTGATATTTCTAATATGCTACTATGAGCTAGGAACTATTAGTCCTACTTATAGAAGGAAACCAAAACTTTTTTTTTTGGGGGGGGGGCCAGGTTAAGCTTGTGAGTACTGTGTGACTTATAGGTAGCAGAGCTTAGATTTAAGTTCAAGGCTGTATGACAAAGGACATGCCTAAGCCACTAAGCTCCAGGGATAGCAAAATTGTTCTTTGTCACACAAGATATTAGCACTTTGGTGTAAATATTCTAAAGAATTAAATACTTCTATGCTGGGGAGATGATACAATCAGTAAAATGCTTGCTATTGAAGCAGGAGACTTGAGATTGGATCCCTAGCACCCAAGTAAAAGCTGAGTGCCAGGAACTTGCTGGCTAACTAGTCTAGGTGACGTCCAGGTTCAATGAGAGGAGACCCTACCTTGAAAAACAAAAATAAATACAGCACAGAGTGATTGAGAAAGACGCTTCACATTAACCTCTTACCTCCAAATATACACATGTGTACCCACACACATGCACATGTATGTACACCATACAAGTAAGCATGCAAAAAATATAGAATATGCAAGTTTGAAGCCATTTTGTTTTGGGTAACAAAATGAATGTTTGTTGTACATGTAATGTAGCAAACCAATAATTAGGATAAACAGTTCATAGAGTTAAATTGTGTTCATTAAGGTAAAGAAAATTAGGGCTAGGGTGATGGCTCAGTCAGTCAAGTGTTGCCATGCAAGCATAGGACCTAAGTTAAGATCCCCAGCACCCACATAGTGCTATATATACCTGTAATCTCAGCTCTGATGAGGAGAAGATACATGGATACTCAGAGCAAGCTGGCTACTCAGAGTAACTGAATTGCTGAGCTCTGGGTTCAGTGAGAGGCACTGCCTTTATAGGTACATATAAGAGCATTTAAGGAATGCACCCAGTGACAAACTCTGGTCTCTACACACATACACATGCTAGGAGAAATGACAAAATAACACGGGTAATGCCCCAAGTATAATTTGTTAATTTAATAGATTAAGCCTAGGAAAATGGACGATGCTGGCCTTTTACAGGCGTGGAAATGTTTAAATGGAATAAATGTGTTACCTGTATATAGTTACTTTGTGTTGTATTTTATTTATTTAAATTTTCATTTTATTTTTTAGGTTTTTTGAGGTAGGGTCTTCCTCTATCCCAGGCTGATCTGGAATTAGTTTCGGGGCGGTCCTAGAACTCATGGCAATCCTTCTACCTCTGCCTCCTGAGTGCCCCACCAAACCTGGCTAATTTAAATTTCTTGTGTGCTGTATTTCAGTTGAAAATTTTGTTTTGATTTAAATTTATTTCCCTTGTGTTTCTAAAATACGTTTCAACTTTTCTTCCTTGTCCTTCCTAAGATACCGTAGTAGAGTATTATCTCGTTGGCTCGCTGGTTTGCCTTTGCAACTCTTTCACCTCGGCTCCCGAAACCCTGAGCTCTCCACACAACTGATTGATATCATTCATACTGCTGCGGCTCGAGCAAATAAGGAATTACTAAAAAGTTTACAAGCTGCTGCCCTCCGCATCTATGGTAAGAGGTGCTTAGTGGTGTAGGTAGTTCTTGGTCTCCACTCCAACATGGAAAAAGCTATTTAGATTTGTCTTTTCTTTGGCTCACTGTTAAAACAGAAAGTATTAGAATAGCTTTAAAAAAAGGCTAAAGCCAGGGGTAGTGGTGCACGCCTTTAATCCCAGCACTCGGGAGGCAGAGGTAGGAGGATCACCATGAGTTCGAAGCCAGCCTGAGACTACAGAGTGAATTCCAGGTCAGCCTGGGCTAAGAGTGAGACCCTACCTTGAAAAACCAAAAAAAAAAAAAAAAAAGGCTAATAGTTGATTTTCTATTTTATTTTTTTGTTGTAATGTTGTTTAGTTTTGTTTTTGAGACAAGGTCTCACTATGTAGTTTAATCCTTTTGCCTCCGTCTCTGAGTGCTAAAATTATAGGCATGTAGCACTATGCCCTACTTGTTTTTTCATGCTTAAATTAATTTTTATCTATTATTTGGGAGAAAGACTATTTAATGTGCATGCCAGGGCCTCCTGCCACCGCAAATGAACTCCACATGCATGCCCCACCTTGTGCAGCTGGCTTTATGTGGGTGCCAGAGAATCCCGTCCAGGCTGTGTCAAATACCTTCAACACTGAGCCATCTCTTCATCAGTCCCTCTTCATTTATTCTTAAAGCTACTTGCTAGTCATAAATGCAACTAATAAGGCACCTTGAAAATTCCTCTGAAGCTGTAATGACAGGACACTACCCTTATTAATCATAAGGAGTATTTGTTTGGCTTCTATATATTACTCTTTATATCAGGAACTGACTTACTCGTATTTAAAGCAAAAGTGGTAATTAAAGCTTATTGGGATACACACTTAGTAAAGCAGGTATAGTTTATTGAGATATAACTCAATGTAATTTTCAGAATTTTATAGTATAATTCAGTGATGTTTTTAAATATATTCTTAAGGTGGTACAGTTATCACCATTATATAATTATAGACCATTTTCATCATCTCCCAAAGGAACCCTGGCTTAATTCATTAGTCATTCCTTAGTCCCTCTTTATCTCAGCCCCTAGCAACTATTAATATTATTTTCTGTCAATCTGAATTTGCCTATTCTGAACATTTCTTATAAGTAGAATTATATAATATCAGTTCTTTGCATCTGGCTTTTTCCCCTCTAACATGCTGTTTTCAAGGATCCTAAGTGTTGTAATATTTGTACTTTATTTTTACTGCTAGTATTCTTACATGTATTTATCCATTCATTATGTGATAGACATTTCCACATTTGCATTTTAATACTGTTAAATGTGCACATGTATGTGTAGGTATGTATGTAAGTGTGTATACATATAGAATAAAGGTCATTTGTGTTAAATTTTTTGTAATGAAATTATTATTGATTGGATGAATTAGTTTTTCACTGTTGTTGTTCCTACCCCATCTCTTTTATCCCATCAAAGTTCTTTCCCTTAAGATCTTAGATATTGTGAAATTAGTGTTGAGTCTAAATACGTGATTATGTTTAGTGTTTTTCATTAGAATATAGTTTAGTCATACATACGGTTTGTGATTAAAAACTTTTGATGTAATAGATAAGATTGGAATTCATCATGGTTTGTCAGCCTTGAATTAATTGAAGTTCTCAAACAGTATTATAAATCTGTGGCTTGTGTGTCTTTTGTAGCTGAATTTCCTGTTTACCCCAATAGATCCACAAGAAGGCGCTATGGTGGTTCTCCCTGCAGAGTCTCAGCAACGTCTGGTTCAGCTTGTGTATTTTCTGCCCACCCTGCCTGCTGATTTGCTTTCTCGGTTAAGTCGGTGCTGTGTTATGGGAAGACTCAGTCCAAGTTTGGCTGCCACGCTCATTGGGATATTGTACATGAGGTATCATGGAGGCATGATCTGGACTTTGAAGTATATAATTTCTTCCCTTTCTCTTATTGTAATCAAAATATATAGAAAGCTTTTAAAGTCACATACTGCTATCACATTCATTTACTTTTAATATATTTTCTGTTCTCTTGATGTTGGCTAGGGAAAGCTTGCTGGAGTAGATAGGCTTTTGTAAGATACTTAGTGATGTATAGATGGTTTGGAATAGAAGATGCAATGAAATCTCAAAGACTTGCTCTATGTTGTGATAGGGACCTTCCTTTCAGGGAGCTTAGAATTTAATGTTGTTGGAGAACTGAATAAACTTAGTGACTCAAACCAGGAATCAATGAAAATCTCTTGCTTTTTTTTGTGTGGAGTAATAATACACATAACAAGAGTTAGCATTTTAACTTTTTTTTTTTTTTTTTTTGATTTTTCGAGGTAGGGTCTCACTCTAGCCCGGGCTGACCTGGAATTCACTATGTAGTCTCAGGATGGCCTTGAACTCACGGTGATCCTCCTACCTCTGCCTCCCGAGTGCTGGGATTAAAGGCGTGCGCCACCACGCCCGGCAGCATTTTAATTTTTTTAATGCTGTAAAGATATTCTCTGGAACTTTTCATCATCTCAAACCTAAATTCTATAACTTGAGAATTAAAATGACAATTATTCCTTGTTCTTGCTTTGTTCCCTCTTCTGCCTTTATGATTTTGGCTATCCATGTCTCTTATTAATTTCATAATTTTTCCCTTTATGTCTGGCTTCTTTCACTTTGCCCTTGAGGTTCACCATTCTGTAATATATATCAGAATTTTATTCCTTTTTTAAAGGATATATATTTTGTTTCTCTGTTTATAAGTCTATGGTCATCTGTTTCTACTGTTTAGCCACTGTGTATAATGCTTTTATGAGCACTGATGTACACATATCTCTTTGAGACCCCACTTTCAACTTTGGGTTGTATATCTAGGGATAAGAATGACTAGATCATGTGATAACACTATTAGTTTTTAAATGGAACTGACCATTAAACCTACAATCTGGTGCATGCTAGGCAGGTGCTCTTCCACTGAACATTATCTCTGTAGTCTATGTGTTTAATTTTTTTTTAAGAATTATCATAACTTGCCTCACAGTGGCTTTATCATTTCACTATGAAAAGTTTTGTAACAGTTCTGTATTGCCAGTGTTGAAAGTATCCTCAGACACTTGTTTGTCTGAATCAACAATCAGAGTATTTTAGTATCATCAGCATTTACTAGTGGTTATTGCTCATGGGTCTGATATTTTAGGCAGAAATTGAAATCTAGACAGAAGCTGAAACATTTCATTAAAGGCTAGTTTTTGCACATACCTTTTATCCCCAGTAATAGAGGCTTACTCTTTTAATAGGCTTTCTGTGCCGGTCTCTAGAGTATAGGATGAGTCTTTTTTTTTGGTTGTTTCTTTTAGGATGAGTCTTTGACTACTGTTGCTCTGAGATATAGGATTCATTACTGTCTGTATCTTTTCTTTGTAGCAACAAAGAAAAACTTCTATGCATTTGTGCGTTAAAGAGAATTGATGATATTTTCTAAACATTAGTTTCCCATATTTTTCTTAATTGAAAATAGAAAAAAAACTTTGTACTTTATTTAGTGTAAACATTTATTTAATGTTAATTTCAGTGTAAGGACTTTTCCTATGAATGAAGTGGTTTTATACTTAACTTCCAGTGGAGGGCACTCTGTTCCTTAGCTAGTTAATGTCTGCTTTTGAACATTTCTTGAAATTGATTCTCTTTGGAAGCTGCAGTTAATATCTTCATTGATATCAGCTATGATTCATGTAGACATATTAGCTTTTGTTAAGGACAGTTTTGAAAGTCTTGGTTATTTTTGGAGGGGGAAATGCCAAATTAAAATTTCTTTTTAGTAATTGAACAGTTTATTAGATTTTTATCTCTAAATGAATATTGATTCTTTTATGTATATTGATTCTATCTATAATGATCTCTTTAAAGCCGGGCATGGTGCTGCATGCCTTTAGTCCCAGCACTTGGAAGACAGAGGTAGGAGGATTGCCATGAGTTCAAGGCCACTCTGAGACTACATAGTGAATTCCAGGTCAGCCTGGGCTAGAGTGAGACCCTATCTCGAAAAACAAAAACAAACAAACAAACAAAAAATTGGGCTTTTCAACCTTATTAGACCAATAATTCCTTTACCATTTTGTGACTTTATACAGGGTTACAATTTATGACTAATGTGAGCTACTTTTTATCTTTTCCTTTTTATCATACCACTTGATCTGCTTGATCGTCACTGTGCACTAGCTAACTTTTTCATTTTTCTCCTACCTGTACTATTAAAATAGTGCTTCCTTAGCATATATATCCTCGGCATTGCAGCCAGATTTACCTTCCTGAAATAATTCCTTAATCTATTATTTTGTTACAGTTATTGGGCTTTGAGATTAAATTAAATTTTATAATTCTGATGCCCAGCCATTGTATTTGCCAAAGTGTTTAAGAGCAGGGTATCACTAATGTAGGCTGTTCTATGTGTGAAAAACTCAATGAGCTAGAAATATTCGTGTTTGTTTTCCCATAGCTTTAAAGAAGTATACTTAGAATTGCTGCCTCTGTGTCTTTACCTTCCATTTATAGTTTTTACAGTTTGATTTTTGTTTTTCTTCATACCATTCCATAACATATTCACTAGAACGGTTTTTGTTTTTTTTTTTTGGTTTTTCGAGGTAGGGTCTCGCTCTCTAGAACGGTATTTTTTAAGAGAGTGGTGAGAACTCCTGAACACTCAGAAACTGGAAGCAGGTGTGCTGTCCAGTGGCAAATCTATGCAAGAGCATTTGAGACAATTGGCAAGCAATCTGTCTTACCATGTGTAAAACTGTAGCTTTACATACACGCAGTGTATGACTGTGGTGTAAAACTGTGGTGACTAGAAAATATATACTGTGTATAACTAACTGTGGTGACTGTACATACACACTGTTCTGTTGTCAGCTTTGCTTTTCCATAATCAGTCATTACCTTTCTGCCTATGATTTATTTATCTCTGGATTGGGTAAATATAAAGCATAAATTTATAAAGGCACTCTACACTGTTAAATATAATCTTTAAGGAAGGAGATTGCTTAGACTAAGGAAACTAGTATTGGTACTTTAAGGAGTGTGAACTAAAAGCCGAGTATACCAGGAACAGGTCCAGTTTACCTTTTTTGTGTCTGTATAATTAGGAATGCTATCCTTAGAAGTGTTCTGGCTTGGGGTCACCATAGTTTTAAAGCTGTGAGGTTTTTTTTTTTTTATAGCTTGTCATTTGGTCCAAGTAAGACTTAATGAATTTGCTATTTTTAGCCACTGGGTGGCACAATTGCTTCCCATATTTACTGGATACAAGAGGATTCTCGTCAACTCTTGGATTCTTTCTATGGAGCTCATGTGGCTTTTCTTTATAATAACCTTTATAATAACCTCCATATTTCTTTGCATATTGTCTGTGAAGTTCATATACAAGAATGTTTCTTTTATTTACCACTCCCATTTAATAAATGCATTTATTATACTGATTAAAAAATATGGGCTTAGTCGGGCGTGGTGGCTCACGCCTTTAATCCCAGCCCTCAGGAGGCAGAGGTAGGAGGATCTATGAGTTTGAGGCCAGCCTGAGACTACAGAGTGAATTCCAGGTCAGCCTGGACTAGAGCGAGACCCTACCTCGAAAAAACAAAAAACAAACAAACAAATATATATATATATATATGTGTGTATATATATATATATATATATACATATATATATGGGCTTATATAGGTGAACTAGAAAATGCAAATTCTGACTGACATTTACTCAGATGTTTGTGATAAGATGGCTCAGCAGTTAATGGTGCTTGCTTGCAAAGCCTGTTGGCCTGTGTTCAATATCCATATAAAAAGTAAGATGCAAAGAATAGCACTAGTGTTTTGAGTCCAGTGGCAAAAGTCCCTGGCATATCAATCCACATGCGTGCAAAAAAAACCAAGTATTTAAAAATTTTAATCTCAGCTTGTTGAATCTAATGATCATTCCCAACCTCTGTTGTGTCTTTGGTATTTGTTCTTCCTGGTTTGTTTTGATAGAAGTTTTTAAACAGTAATTAGAGCTGATCTTCTAGCATGAACCAAGTAATGTTCTTAGCTCTTGTCTGGGTCTCATGAAGCTACAGCTGGCCTCAAACTTACTATGTAGCCATTAGTGACTTTGAATCTCCTTCATCTTCCTGCCTCCACTTCCCAAGTACTTAGTTATCTCATTGTGACTTTAAAGATAAGCTTTCTTTGTCTAATTAGGATACTAGATATACACACACAGCCATGAGGCTGGAATTTAAGCTTAACTCTCTTGCTAAGGATAAGACTATAATTCAAATAGTAATAAATACATAGTAGCAGAATCTATTACTAAGAAACTTCCTTGCTTTTTGTAGTCTAATTTGGAAATGGAAGGGAGATTTTCATATGTGTGTCAGTTATCCTTTTAAATGAAACTACATAAATGCAAATGTTAGAATTTCTAATTTTTACATTATACAACTTTAGTTCTTAGACGTAACGGTAAAACAATGTACATTCTAGGTTATATTCTATCTTACTAAATTGGATGTGTTCTCAAAGGAAAATGAGTGACTAGGGGTATAACTCAGTGATAGAACACTTGAAGGTAGTCAGTAGTAACCTCTCCACCCTTATATAAAAAAGGAAAATGGATTTCTGTAATCATTTTCCATTTGTTTATTCTAGATCCTCATTTTCTGGCTGGAAGCACTCAGTTGAAGACTGGATGATAAGTGATGTAGACTATCTCAGCTTCTTATTTTCCACACTTACAGGTAACTGCATTGCCAGGTTACAAAGAAGCCCAGTAGAAATCAAAATTCTCTTCAGATCTGCTATCTTGCCTACTTGCTTCTCAGTTTTCATTATGGTAGATCATCTGTCTTGGCATGCCGTTCATTATGTAGTGTTTATACCCTACACGTAAGGTACCTGAAGCCGTGGTGGTACAGGATTTGTCTTTGACTCTTTCACAGTACAGTAACAAAAACTTGAGGAATATATGAATGTCACATGATTATATTTTCATTGACTTTCCTGATCTTATTTCTTAACTTTTATTATTTACAGTGAAAATTTCCTTAAACTGCTTTAAAAGTACCTACAGAAAATTCATTTTAATAAAACAAGTATTTAGTAATGCCAAGTTTTGTCATTTTTGAGAACCTGCTGTGTTGCTGCAGCTGGCCTTGAACTCCTGCTCTGCTCGTCTCCACCTCTCAAGTGCTGGGATGACAGGCATATGTCACCATAGATAATTTTTAAAAATTTAAATTTATTTTGAGGCAGACACTGAAAGTGAGTATGGGCAAGCTAGGGTCTCCTGCCACTGCAAATGAACTCCAGATGCATGTGCCACTCAGTGCATCTGGCTATATGTGGGTACTAGGAAATGAATCCTAATCATGCTTTGTAAAGCAAGTGCCTATAACTGCTGAGCTATCTCTTCAACCTCTGATTTGATGTTTTCTTCATTTTGTTTGCTCTTAAAATTGCTGAAGTGAGTAGAAATGTACTTTATATAAGTGGTACTGTTGCTTTAAACGATTGTACTATTTTAGTATTTCCATTTTATACTTGGATGGTAATGATAGTTTTGAAATTTTCAAGACGTGAGTTAAAAAACATTTATATAAAGTTGAATTATATGTTATATTAAGTGGAATCATATAAATTATATTAGGTGTGTGTGCACAGTGGACAAGGGAGACCTCAGGTATTGTCCTCTATGACTCATTTGCATATGTCTTTGTTCAAAATGGGGTTTTTCTCAACCTGGAGCTGCTTGCTATCAGCAAGCCCCAGCGATTCTGTGGCCTCATCATCCCCACTGGGATTACAGGAGTTTGTGGCTTTTTACTTAGGTTCTAGGGAGCACTCTTAACTGTTGAGCCATCTCCAGAGCCCATAAGATAAAATGTTTTTAAAAATGTCATCGCCCACATGTTTCTTGTCAAGAAGTGTTCAGTGGTTTTAGAAAGCTGGTTAGGAGTCAGTACTGTTATGTGAGTATCAAATGAGATAATGCCTCCTTTTATCGTGCTCATAAAAGTCTGGTGGCAGGAACATCAAGACAGCTAGTTTGTCTGTATCTGTGGCAATCTTACCATTCTGAGATCTGTCTATGAGGAAAATTTAAATTGCCTGTGTAGGTTAGGCCAAGTGTAATGTATAATCTATATCCCTCACCTCCACTCCTAATAAAAAGACTTAGGAAGATAGGGTAACTTCAAAAAACACTTGAAGGGCAATTGTGTAAGAACATACAATGCTTGTTATTGGTTTTACTTATTTATTTGCTCTTTTAAAACTTACCATTGGGGCTGGAGAGATGGCTCAGCAGTTAAAGCACCTGCCTACAAAGCCTAAGGACCTGAGTTCGATTCCCCAGTACCCATATAATACCAGATGTACAAGGTAACACATGAATCTGGAGTTCCTTTGCAGTTGTTGGAGGCCCTGGCATGCCCATTCTCTACCTGCCTCTCTCTCTCAATACTTAAGTAAAATATTTTTTTTAAATATTACCATTAATTGAAAAGAGGGAAAACCTGTGTTTTTTAAATATTTGACTTACTATTTGCAAGCAGGGAGAGACAGAGAAGAGCGATAGTGAATGGATGTGCCAGAACTTAAGCCACTGTAAACAAACTGCCTTTATGTGGGTATTGGGAAATTGGATCCCAGTTGTTAGGCTTTGCAGGAAAGCACCTTACTGCTGAGCCATCTCCAGCCCTTTTTGCTGTTTTTACAATTGGGTAAAATAACCTTTGCATATTTATTTCTTAAAATACTGTAAAATATGCAGAAACTAAGAAAAACATTAAAGTAAAAGGACTTCTCTGCAAGTACATGTCATATAAGTACCGCACGCTAACCGCTTGTGCAACTGGAGCTGCAAGTACATGTCATCTTCTTTAAAAATCTATATAGAATGTTACTACTGCCTTGTGATTTATTTTTTAGTTGGCTTCCTTTGTCACCTGCATTAGGGTTTTCAAAAGAGGAGTTGACATGGCTTCAGAACCTCCGGGGAGTTCCTCATGTCATCCAGACACAGCTTTCCCCTGTGCTTCTGTATCTTACGGACTTGGACCAGTTTCTACACCATTGGGACATAACAGAGGTAAAAGTGTGTCCATAAAGAAACTTCATTTCTAGAATTCTGCCCATGATCTGCCTGTGTTTGTGTATTGAGGTTGTCATGTGTGGAGGCTTTTAGAGAGGAATGGACCAGCAAGTCATCTATACTCTTGAGGCGAGTTTATAATAGGATAGATCCCTGTATTTAAACAAGGACAGTATTCATGAAAGAGGAAGACTTTTACTGAGGTATTGAAAAAACTTAATAAGTTGTGTCTCTGAAGATGACTTTTGTCTTTTTGTTAGTTGTCCTCTATTGTTCTTCCAGCTTATTTCCTTGAGACAATTTCTCACCGAACCTGGAGCTTGCTGTTTTTCTGGCTAGTCAATGAGCCCTAGCAATCCTCCTTCTTCAGCCTTCTCAAGGCTGGGGTTTCAGGTGTGTGTGGTTGCACCCAGCCATTTACATCAGTGCCAGGGATTGAACTTGGGTCCTTATGCTAGAGCAGCAAGTTCTCTTTCCCACTGAGCCTTTCTCCTGGCCCTGGAAAAATTATCTTGAAAGGTTGTAGTAAGCCACCTGCCACTGGGATGCATCTCCAAACCTGGCACAGTTATGGAAGGAAAGGATTTATTGAAGCTACAGATCCAGGGGAAGTTCCATAATGGAGAACGAGGCTGGCCCCCTTTTACAGATCCAAGCAGAGAGAAATCCATCACCAACACCATATGCACACTAATAAAACAGGAAGGAGCAAAGGGAGAGACATTTCCTTCCCCTTTATATAGCCTTAGGCAGGGTCTTAAACCCTTTCCCAGACTTATTGGCTTCCCAAGTCTCTGGAATTTCCTTCCTGCACTGCCCTTCCAGGAAGGGATGTTCACCTCTAGCTTCCCTGAGCTTCCTTACATCTTGCCCCCCACTGAGAAGTTGCCTTCCTGTGAACAGTCTCAGGGCCCAACCAAGGTTACTAAAAAGGTCAAGTTGACAACAAAAGTTAACTATTACAATACCAAACTAAGTCACAAACATCAATACTGAGGATTCCTCTCTCCCTCCTTCCTGCTGAGGATTGAACCTAGGATTATATATAGTATATACATATGTGTATTATATATAAAGGGCCTGGCATACTGAACATATCTGAACAAATGCTCTACCAGTGAGCAACACCCCTGATTCTTCCCCACCCTTCTTTTTATTTAGAGACAGGCACTTGCTATGTCATCCAGGCCTTGAATTCACAATCTCTTCACTTCCTGAGTGAAGTCACAGGTTTCCTGTGATCAAAGTCACAGGTCACTGTGCTTTCTTCCGAACCATTTATTTCTTATTTCTTGATTGTCTTCATTTGAATTTGAAGGTGCTTTTCTAGTAAGACTGTAAAGTTATCCCATGTAATTCTGATTTCAGGTATAGGCTCAAAATCTGAGGCTGTTTTCCTTGCTGGCTGGTATTGTTAAGTGACTGGGAAGCCTTTGGCTAGAACACACACTGCCTGCCTTTCCTGTAAGCCTCAGTTGCTAGGTCTCAAGTGTCTTGGCCCAAACTCTGTCAGTGTTCTGTTACCAGAATAGTCTCTAGATTCAACTTAGAACCTAGGCCTTCTGTTCTGTTGCCATACCAACTGACTCTATCCCAAATTCTCTTCATGTTCTGCCTTAGGGACAGCTCAGCGTATGCCTTTTCTAAGGTTTATTTCTATTGTGATCTTATTTGAATGGTCACAAAGCTAAGATCATGCCAATGGTATTTATCCTCTCTTATCCACAATGCTTAGTACCATGTTTTATTTGTAGGATCTCCATAAATACTGGAGATATTAAAAAGTTTTTAAAAATAAAAGGTGAAGACAGGGCTGGAGAGATGGTTCAGTAATTAAAGGCACTTGCTTGCAAAGCTTGACAGCCTGGGTTTGACTCCCCAGCACCCAATTGCACAAAGTAGTGCATGCTCCTGGAGTTTCTTTGCAGTGGCAAGAGAACCTGGCACACTCATACTCTGTGTGTCTGTTTGCAAATAAATAAACATACTTGCCGGGCGTGGTAGCGCACGCCTTTAATCCCAGCACTCGGGAGGCAGATGTAGGAGGATTGCTGTGAGTTCAAGGCCACCCTGAGACTACATAGTGAATTCCAGGTCAGCCTTTACTAGAGTGAGACCCTACCTCGAAAAACCAAAAATAAGTAAATAAATTAATTAATTAAAAAATATAAACATACTTATAAAAAGGGGAAAAGACATAATGAATTGGGTAATAAACCTAATTATTAACAAATGAAATTTTACTTTATAACAGACGACAAGAGCTTAGAAAATTCTCTTAGATCACACTTCATAAGGTCTAAACTACAAAATTTAGGAATTGGGTTTGCTAAAAGTATAATTGTTGTTTTAGGGGTGATTCTCCTGCATTTAAAGTATCCTTTGATCTTTTGAAGAACATTTTGTATGTATATTAGTGGACCTAGATTTCAAGTTTTGGTTGCCAGTGTCTGGTTTTTCTATAAGTAATTAATTTTTTTTTAAGATTTCATCTTCTGGACATCTTGAACTCATTGTGGTCCTACAGCTGTCTACTTCTATACACAAGCATGCACAAATGCACGCATGTATACACATGCATATCACCCTCTTAATATGCAGCTGTCATGGAAGTGTGATCAATCGTTTCTAAGATGAACACATAACAAGGCCATGCACTAAATTTCAAATTGTTGCCTTTGAAGTGTTAAGATATAAATGAGGAAAATTTGTAAAATTATATTTTCAGTTTTTGAAGGTTTTAAACAAAAATTTCAGGTTCTTTTTGGATAAATTTGGTTGTCTTTAGTCCATTTTAATCTGAAAGTGATTTTTTATGTGAAGTATACATAATTTTTTATATCCTTAGTATAAAATTTTATTTTCCAAATTATTTCCTTTAAACAAGTTATTAATGATCTGTGATTGCTTGTTTTCTGATAGTGTATCTGTCAAAGCTGAATTGATTTTTTTTTTTTAAAAGACCACCTTTGTGTGAGTAGGTATTTATAGAACAACAGATCAGGACAGACAGATTGTAGTAAAGTCTTTCTCATCCCTTCTTAGCCACTCTCTTTGCCACCCCAGTTTCTGCTAGTTTCAGAGGGTGTACATGTTTTGTGTTTCCTCTTGAGTTTCTCCTATGGAAATAGCATACTGTGTGTTTATTATCAGTCTTCCTGACCAATAATAACTAGCTTTATGACCTTGCTCTTAAATACAGTAACTAATAGGGAAAGATCCCAACTTTCTCAAATACAGATTCTGTTTCAAGTCTAGCAAACCACTCTTAGGATTTAATCAAAGTAAAAACTTTTCATTTCTAAGATACTGAGTAAACTGGTTGTTGTTGCTGTCAGGTGTTGCTGGGGATGGAACCCAGGGTCTTGTATATAACCATTTACATATTACTAAACCATATTGGACTCAGCCCCATGAATAGTTTTTTCATCATGAAAAATGATGACATAACATATACATCCAATTTAAAGATGCAACATTTTAAACCTTTTTGTGTCTTCTTATATTCTTTCTTTATAGTTTCAGCACAAATAACTCCATACCATATTGCTTAGTTTCACATGTTATTGGATTTTTAAAAAATGAAATATTTTTGGTAATTTGCTTGATTCATTAATGTGTTAAGTTGTATGTTGATGTGCTAAGCAATTCATTTTTTATTTTATTTTTGCATGTATGAATGAGATTACGAATGGTGCAAGTGTGTGGCACACTTGTGGTGTTCCTTGTCTAGCCACCTCGTGAAGGCAGGGTTTTTGTCTCTGCTACTCAACTACTCTTTGCTGCACTTGGCCATGAGCCTCTGAAATTCTCCATCTCTCTCTCCCATCTCACTGTGGGCATGCTGGGATTACAGAAGCACATGTGACTTCTGGCCTTTTACATGGGGTCTGGGAATGGAACTTGGGTCCTCAGGCTTGAGCAGTGAGCACTGATCCACTAGCCATCTCCCAGCTCTCATGTTCTTTCCTCCTTTTCTCTCACTCTCCTTCTACAGCAAAGAATCTCCCTCCTCCTCCTCTTTTTTTTTTTTGGCATCATGATAGTTCCATAAGTATGAAGTGGAAGATAGTTCAGTAAAAGCCGTTTCTTTCATTTAATATGTGTATGTGTGTATGAATATTTTTTACAGGTTACTGTAAAAGTTTGTCATAGTAGATTCTTTTGGTGCTAAAAAAATAAAATATAGTTGACTAGAAATGAAAATGTCACGAAACCAA